>CM050419.1:14876305-14883805 GCA_027564155.1 Gymnocypris eckloni scoliostomus
TCTTTCATTTTGGACTGAGAATTATGAACAAATAGTATAAAACGCACTAAAACCCCATTGCGTTGCATCGAGTGCCTCAGGTTTGTAAAAAGCCTGAAATCAGCGTTCTTACCTGTGCACCTGCAGACTCACCTGTCACAGGAGAGCGCGCGCTCCCCGCGTCTTTTCTTCTCCTCCTCACATTCGTCTTTTTGATTGCACCCTCCTTTATTTCTCCTACACTCGCTGAAGAGAGAGAGCGTAACCGCGCCTGAACTTTCTTCAAGCGTTATTCATGTCTTCGCTATAAAGGTGCATGATGCTCTATGTGTGTGTGTGCGCGCTCATAAAACACACACGTTTGGCTCTATTATCCCTCCCTGTGCTGATAGGTGGCGTGTGTTTCTCTCTCTCTCTCGAAAAGAAAGGAGGAAAACAGTGTCATTCGAGGCGTCAGTCCGAGCGCAGGTTTGAGTCCTGGAGTGTGTGAGAGGATCAGTCAGGAATAACGCGCCTCTGTTTCTCAGGCTTTATTCTGGACCCAGACACTATAACACACACTACACACACTCCTGCAGCCGAGACCACAAGGTAAGGCACACTCTTTTACCTTTAAAATAGTCCTAATGCGAAATAAAGCTTCTCTCATGCTGCTGGATTCGGGATGCTCTCAGTTAAAGTCAAACACGAAGGTGTGTGTTTGTTCCTCTTACCTTTGCGTTCACCTGCGCAGGTGCGCTGCGCGAGCGGTCCAACTTCATCCAAACTGACGTTTGATTCGAGAAAGGAAACCAACGCTTGGCGTTGCTTCCACTAAACATTTTTTTTTTAAATGCAAACAATTTTTTTATTTCTGTAATGTTTCAATGCGCGAGATCAGTGATAGAGAAAATCATGCCACATCGCTACAGATTCAGCTGTAAATGCATCGATTTTATTGAGCTTTTTTAAACAAACACAATTTTAACATGCAGTCACAAAAATATATCGTTATTTTAAGTAAATACAAATGCAAAGTAAAAGTATTTATGCATTTTTTTAAATATGTGATGAATTAATGATTGTGATATCTGTATGCGGTTTATTTTACTCGCAATGTCGTTATCTAACACTGCGTATTTATTCAAGCGTGCAGTCATTATCATTACAGAGAGATATTATATAGATCCACATTTTTCAAAGTTTTCGTCTTCACTAATACTCGAAGAGCTCAAACACTCAGAAGTAAAGGGGAAAATCAATATGTATTCCAGATAATATAATATTTTACTGTTAATGTTCATAATACCTAATGCGTTAAACAATGTGTTCATATTTTATTATTTCACGATTTTACCTTAAAACAAACTACAGAAAATCTCCCTGATCTAGATAATTGGAAGCTCCCCAATAAACGCATTAGTCAAATAATAACAATCAGCAGTTAAAGTGGCTTTATAGACACGAAACATGTCAAATATAAATCCAGCCTCTGACCTTTGAGACTAGCTGTTATTTCGCATTGTGCGTGTAAATCAGAGGACACGCATGCACCGTTAAACTGCTTATTTAGATGTCCATAAGTCGTAATGCACGCGTCTTCCAGTCTCCGGTGATCAGATGCATGGACAGAATGATCGGAGACGCTCTCATCAGTCTTATTCACTCATGTGCCGGTGTTTTTCTGTCTTTCTGTTCGTGTTCTCGGGCTGATGGGCTGCCAGAGGGAGCGGTCCACCCTGCTGCTGTGTTTGCTCGGGTCTGAGTCCATGCAAAGTGCCATCTGATCCACGTTTATCAATGCGGGAGCTGATCATGGCGGATGGCCCCCGGTTTAAGAGGCGAAAACAAGCCAACCCGCGGAGGAAAAACGGTAAGAGCGGCTTGGGAAAGTGTTCTGGTGCGTTGCGTAAACGGACGCGTTACGCGGGACGCAGAGAGAGCAGACCGGCCAGATCAGAGTCCAGATGGGAGTACGCTTAAAAGAGCACATCGGACTAAACAGGCGTGATGTAGGCTAAATAAAGGCCATGTAGCGGAGCTTTTTCTCCCTGCATTTTCGCGCAAGTTTGGAAATTAAAGTTTGTGCGTAATTCTAAAACGCGCTCTGAATACGTTCGATGTCTGTGGATTCTTTACACTTGCGTTTCGTTTGTTTAAGAAGCTGCTGCCCGTCCAGAGACACCGATTGGACAGTCCCAGTGTATTATTCCCATTCATTCTCGGATGCATGAATTAGAGGTGTTTTTGTGTGGAGCTCCGTTAGTCGCAGTCGATGTCGAAGTGCCTGGTAAACACAGTTTTGCATTAATGCAGCACGCATGCTGATTGCGAAGCACAGATGAGTTGATTTTATAAACTTGTACTGCTCTCAGGAATGTTTTAGGTCAGTGTGTTGTATTTTAAGGGTAGCTGTTTTGGCGTTTTACACATGCATAAACACTATAGTGTTTATATACATATATATATATATATATATAGACAAAACACACCAGCCGATAGATTAGAATGCATTTGAAATTGTGCGTGAGTGTTGGGTTTGTTGGCTCGGGTGAGTTTTTAATTCTTCCGCTTCACGAGGATTAAACGCTGCGATCTGTTCAGTTCAGTCTTCCTCTTTCCTTTATGAAATGTTTCATATCGATCCGCTAAAAATCAATACGAGCACGAGAGTCTTTTCACGCTCACGAGTGTCTTCAAGCACTAAAGTTTAAAAAGCGTAACTGTGTCCTCTCACTTTATTAATAGAGATTTTTGAGTATGACTAATAATGCATTTCATAAAATCTAATGAAATACAGTCATGCATATGCGTTTGTGTTTTTAATACAATGTGTGAGCGATTTGCATAAAAATAACGGTACTGACATATCCAAATGCGATGTCCAGTTTTGTGTTTATTATTTGTGGAGCTCGTGAACGCGTATACATGTGCATGCTAATACTAAATGAATTGTTTAGGTAGAAATACAAATGCACCAGTGGAAGAAACATGCATCTTGATATGAAGTGACAGTCGTTTTAAAATGAGGACACAGATGAAATATTCAGTGATGCTGGAAGACTGCAGATTTGTGCTCAGAGAAATATGAAGGGTGAACACACACCTGCTGGATTCAGTGTCCAGGTGAACTCAGGTGTGCACTGTGAGACATTTAGTATAAGTAAATGCTTCAAAAAATGTATATAGCCATACTTTTTTTTTTGCATGCACCCTGTATATAGCCTACTTTACATCTTATATAAAGATAACCAAATCCATGCGAATCTAGTGTTTTATTATTCTAATTCAGTTTTACACGGTGTTTGAAAGTGCTGTATTTTCCGTGGGAAAGGAAACGTTGAAATCAGTCAGATTAATTGAAACGTCTTGCTTCGGCTCTCTGATGAGCTAAAACCCAAAGCGTTGAGAGAATCTGACATGTGAAGAGCTCGAGTTAGTCCGCTGCTGTGTTAAACTTCAGCCCAGCTGCAGTGCTTCTGTGAATGTTCAGTGCAGTCAGTCAGAGCTGCTTCTGACCGTTTATTTCACATGCACTATTTTTGACTAAATATCTGCAGTGTGCGAAAGGAGCAGATCAGATGTCAGGGGTCACGCGGGAAGTCGTGCGAGCATGCACGGGAAGTCTTTCACAAATTCAGTGCTCTGAAATTAAGGAAGAGCCCTTTTCCTCCCGAGCGGTTGACGGCCGCGGGGTGCCCTAAGATGCATATTTTCACAAAGACGTGCTCCTCGTGGTGCATTCAGCCAGATTGATTACATCATTTCAGGTTTGGAAAAGCTCCTGCGTGGCGCGAGGAGAAGCCTCTGTGTTTGATTATGGCAGCTGAGCCGTCGTCGCGGAATTAGGAGGGGGTGATTCTTTCGCCCTGGCTCTTTCATCCCCAACAATGGCAGATTCCGCCCCGTCTAAACTGTTTCTGCCTCCTGTGTCTGGGAGGAGCGGGGCCGCTCACAGCTGATTGTCAGCTCTAATACGTGTCATTTACATGTGCGTAAGGTGAACCGAGCGTGAGCGTGCACCTTCGCTTCCCCTGCGCGGAGAAAGTCCTGAGTTTAGATGAGAGTTAGAGGAAGAGGAGGATGAGGATGGCGTTCTCTGGTCTACTGCTAGTTCACACGGCATTTCTGACCTCGTTTTGCACTCTTGTGTGTGTGATTTGTACTTTATTATATGATCTATTATCTTTATATGTTGGCTATATGATGAAGAGTTGTCTAGATAAAACCACCAGTTTTTGCTTTAAATGTATATGTTTTTATTTTCAGGGCAGATATGGATTGTGGTGCATTAGTTTCAGTAGTTTTTAGCGAGATTATTTTAGCACTGACTCGATCGTGTCCATTCAGTGCATAGATGCGTGGAAGTATCTCCCGGGAAGCATGCAACACATACATTAATAATTGTCACATTTAAAGGAGATGACAATGTTTAATCAATTCAGAATAAACAAACGTTCAAATAGAAATAATATAATTTTCTAAATTAATCCTCAAAAAACAGTTACCTTAAATAAAAACATGTTAAGCCAGTTTTCTTAGCTCGTTATTTTTGTATTTCATTTTTCCTCAAAAATGCAAGCCTATAATGTACCTGCTGATGTGAAATGCGCGTGCACAGATGAAGGCCTGTCAATCACAGACACACATGCTCCGCCCCTTCTGTTTGTTTATTGAATATTTGATCTAATTTGATAATTCCCGATCTCTCTCTGCTCCGTTTAACACATTATACATCATTTCAACAGAAGGAGAAATGGGACAATTCCTCTGATTCTAAAGCACGGGTTTTATTCGTGTCAGAGTAATTATTTAATGCGGCTACATTCAGATATGCCTTTGGATGTCATCATTTTTAAGTTCCTTGAGGTGACAAATTCACGATTTGACTTTGCACTGCTCCCAGTTGTTTTTATCGTTGTGTTTCTTCTGCGATCTCGTCTCTGAAGATATTTTGGCCTATCGGAGGGTGTGTGGGGGGGGAGTCAGACCCAGAGCTCTGTGGAAATGCCTTAGGTGTGACTTCACTTTCACTCACATCAGCTCTGACCCGACCGCCTTTCATATCACATCCACCGCGTCTCCACCGGTAAACATCCCCCGAGGGCCGAACAAAGAACAGGGCCCTTTCTCCTTAATCACAGCCCAGCCCTCTCTCTCTCTCTCTCTCTCTCTCTCTCTCTCTCTCTCTCTCTCTCTCTCTCTCTCTCTCTCTCTCTCTCTCTCTCTCTCTATCTACCTCTATCTCTCTGCCAGCACGCAGCATTTGCATTCAGCTTCAGAAAGGCGCGCATAAAAAGGGGGTAAAGCGACAGAAGAGAAAAAAAGCAGAGAATAAAGGCAGAAGAGGGTGGGTGTCGAGAGCAAAATAACTGAGGTGTTTGTGAATGTTTGTTGGGCCTCCCCTGGTTACGGCCCTTATATAGACCCTCCACACACACACACACACACACACACACGCACACACACACGCACACACACACACACACACACACACACAGATAGTGTTACACAGCGGCATGTTCGCTCTATTCATGGCTGCACACTTTCACACTTAAGAGAAAATCATCTGTGTGATGCACGGCTGCTTTAAGACGCAAGAATAGTTTGGAACAGGTGTGTGTGTGTTTAGACGATTGAATGCATTTGTATTTATCATTTTTATATTTAAGAAAATCATTTTTGGCATGATCTAGCATAGCAAGCGTGTCCAAATCGGACTGTAGACTTGCACTGTAAGTGCATTTGTCATGTTATTTGTGTTTGTTTCTAAAGCCAGATCTTAATTATTGAGCACGGGAGACTTCTTTAATAGATGACTGATAATAAACAAATAAATACATTATATTTTTTTATATAATAAACATTACATTTTTATTTGTGTTTAGTTTATATAAAATGATATTACATGTAAATTATATAAAAAATATATATTTTTTAAATATGAGTATTTTTGTTTATTTTATATTTAGTTGTTTTATGTGCTTGTACAGCTGAAAGAGGACGGGTTCAGAATGGACATTTCTCCAATAGTTTCACTCTAGCTGGACGGCTGTGTTTCTGAATATAAGTATTTGTGTAATACGCAGACATGAGGAGGACGCACACACTGAAGGGTGCAGATTATTTTTCATACTCTCAGTCTGAGCGTGTAAAGAGACGGATCTTTTCTCCTTCAGAACTTCAGCCGAGAGATCATCATCCCGCTGGATTTATGCACATTTACTTCACAAACACCTTTGGACACCGTGAGAGAGAGTTAGATACAGATTTACAGTCTGCTGAGTTCGATTCTGCTCAGACTGATACACAGAGTGACTACATGCAGGATATTATTTTTGTGGTTGTTGTTGAAAACACTTGAGCTATTCATGAATATTAATCTCATTTGTGATTTTTCTTTCCGTGCTGGTGAGCACATGTCAGATATGAATTTTATCTCCAAACAGTACAGTAAGCTATAAAACGCAGCTCAGATTATTTGATATTTAGAGAATCTGATGATAAATATTTGAGTTTATATCAAGAGCAGTGCCTTTGTAAATCTTAACATGATTTGAGACATTGTGGAGTTCTTTCCTCTATATCTTTATATCTATATTTCATCTCTGCGCTGTCTAAAGGATATTAAACAGATCCACTGGTGATTTCTCTCTCACTGTAGTCCGATGTAATGTTTTGGAGGAAGTGATGTAGTTGATTGGTTTAGATGAGCTCTTGAGTGTAACACACTGACGACACAGAGATGGTCTGTCTCTCTCTGCTTCAGGCTTTACTGCTGGATGAACTTTCTTTCCATAAGGTGTTTGTTTAATGTCCAGTGTGTGTTGGAGTGTTTATTTTTTAGCTTTGCTGGTTTAATGTGAGAAAGATTGCATGTCGCTCCACACAGTTTGGAGAAAACGTGCATTTAAGATGAAGCTGTAGATTTGAATCGCTCACATCAGACTACTGCATCTGCTTTTTACAGTTTCTAATAAACTTAGAAGCCAACTGGCATGTAATCGATTGTTTTATTTACTCACCAAAGCCAGTTTTACTTTCAATTAACAGAGTGAGTGTTCAGTGTGGACCCTGGACACCGCTGTAGCTTACAGAGAAACGTCATATGAAGCTCGCTGTCGGTCCATCTGCACTAAAACATCGGTCCGGGCGGCCGTGTGAATGATGCACTTCTCGTTTCCACGTACAGTGTGATGTCTTCATGCATCAGACTCGAAGCTCCTGGAGAAATATCACGGCTCATTTCAGATCTCAGACACGATTCATTTCCCATTGTCTCTGTTTGTGCATCATAATAATGTGTGTAAGATTTAGCATGGGAAATAAATCTCAGGTGTCAACATGTTCATTTGCAGGAAGAGCTGGTGTGAAAACACGCGTGTCGTCACTTGGACACGCTGCCGTGTTGTGCAGGTCTGTGCTGTATAAATTAGCAGGATGAGTTTGATGGAGAAGAAAGAACGAGGTAAAGAAACGGATTACATTTGCATCAGTTATGCTCTAAAGATGATTTCAGAAGTCGGATATTTGTGAGATTTA
>CM050419.1:14888805-14906305 GCA_027564155.1 Gymnocypris eckloni scoliostomus
TACTACTTCATTATTTATTAATTATATTTTCTACTTCAGTAATCTTTATTTATTTATTTACTTATTATTATTATTATATATTTTTACAGCGTATCTAATACAATATATTAAGCATGAATTAAGTGACTGAATACTTTTTGTAGTATGAATGGATATATACTCATACGTATACGTATTGTGTGAGTGAAATGTGTATTTCCATTGATACTACAAAAAGCTAAATGTCTGAGAAGAAAGAAAACAACAGTAACACACTTTAGCATTTTCATTCTTTCATTTCTCGCCCAGAGTTTCCTAAAACACACACACACACACACACACACACACACACACACACACACACACACACACACACACACACACACACACACACACACACACACACACACTGGTGCTCAGTTTACGCCGTGTTTCTCGGCCACAGAAGCGCCCAACATTTGCAGAAGTGTGACAAATTGTTGCAGCTTGTCTGCGAGTGTCAGGGTGTGTTTGCTGTGTTCTGAGATGCAAGGTGCTGCTTCGGTTCAGCATGTCAAATGTAGCCCACACACAGCTCCTTATCTCCAAAGACCCCAAACACAGCGGACTGCACACACACACGCACACAGAGACATGCACACTTCACACACACACACACACACACACACACACACACACATGCTTCCCAGAATTTCCCTTTATTATGATTTCATCCTATTCCTCTCGGAGTCACTCGACTGCTTGGGTCGTGTGAGATCTGACAGGTATTCCAGAGCGTATTGACCCTTTACGAGCACACACACACACACACACACACACACACACACACAGAGACATGCACACTTCACACACACACACACACACACACACACACACACACACACACACACACACACACACACACACACACACACACACACACACACACACACACACACAAACACAGACACAGACACAGACACACACACACACAGACACAGACACAGAAACACACGCACACACACACACACACACACAGAGACACACACACACACACACACACACACACACACACTCACACACACACACACACACACACACACACACACACACACACACACGTTCTGCATGGGTTTTGTGTAACTGAGCTGGATGTTGGTATGAATGTCTTTCTCTTTAGTGTTGAGTTGATTTGGTGTGTCAGTAGCAGCGCTGTGTTTTGCATATGAAGGTGAATTGTTTTAATTTTGTGATTATTTAGAGAATATTTGTAGATCAGGGCCCGTATTCACAAAACATTTATCTTACCACTAATAGTTCTCATAAATAGCAGTAAAAACATTTAGCTAAGTGTTTTCTCCGGGAACCTATTCACAAAGCTGCGGAGACAAACTTTGACTAAAGAATAGAGAGAAGTCTTCAGTTCAGAGTAAGGGGGCGGGGTTTACCTCGTTTCTATGGATGACATCAGCATGCTTATTAACTATGCGCACAGTGATTGGCTGATAGTCTCTGTCAGAGATTTATTCATAAACGTTAATTGCCTCATGCAAATAAAGATTTTACCATGCAAGCTAAGTGGCACCAATTAAACAACTATATGTTCAGCTAATTATCAGTCTCTTAAAGGTATGCTTCTTGTAGCATGCATATAATTAACAGAGTAGAATAATCATGGCTGATAGTAAGACATGCAAATGTAAAAGAAAAGCAAACTGGACACAGACCCATCTGTTACTTCTTGCCTGACTGGTTAATGAAAAGAATATAATCATAAGGATATTTGGAGTTCTCCAAATATTAAAGGTGATATCATTTTAAAGGCTCATTAACGTCAAATGTGTCTAAAATGATTATATTCAGAGTCAGATTAGGATAGTTATGATTAGGTCTTAGTGATTTAGGAGTCTTCTTCACTACTATAACGTTTCACAGATAGGAGATAGTTTTAGTGCTAAAACGCTTTGTGAAATACTCTATTTTGAAGATGTTAGGAGCTGCGTTTAGCCTGAAGATGTGTTGTGAAGACGGGTCCTGGTCTATCTCGGAGATTACAGGCATGTTTTCTTGCACAGGTATCCGTACCATGAGCAGGTTTCATCCGTCAATCATTTCTCATTAACTGATATAATTACCAACATTTCTCCATGTGAAATAACTGACTGAGGTGAATATTTTTACACAATCAATCTCGAGAAAACGATTTAACTCGATGTGTGGATTCCCATGCGTAGAGAATACGACACTGACTGTCGAGACAATAGTAGAGTGTTTAATATGCACAGAATGTGCATCTGTGTTCTGCATAAATCTAACACTGCATTGACCCCCAAAAAAAAAATATTCCATTCTGCACAGATTCTAAAGCACCAATCCTCAATATTTGGACTATTTATGAATTATTATTTTTTTTTTTTTGAAAAGCTGCTGTTTGATAGTTTTGTTATTATTATGGCTGCCAATTAAAACATTTTTATTTTATTTTCCTAAAATGCGCATCGCTTCTTTAATTTCACAGAACATCAGATTTGCTTGGTTCTTTCTATGATATAATTTTGTGAACATAATATTTAGTTATTGGTGACATACTGACATACACTACTGTTTCAAAGTTTGTAAGATTTTAGTTTTTTGTTAAATAAATGAATACCTTTATTCATAAGGATGCATTCAATTGTTGTCAAAAGTGACAGTAAAGACATTTATAATGTTACAATATATTTATATTTCAAATAAATTCTGTTATTTTTTACTTTAAATTCATCTGTGAAACCTGAAAAATAAAATCGTCACAGTTTCCACAAAAATATTGTGCAGCACAACTAATTTCAACATTGATAATAATCAGAAATGTTTCTATATTATTATGATTTCTGAAGATCATGTGACACTGAAGACTGCAGTAATGATGCTGAAAATACAGCTGCGCATCACAGAAATAAATTACACTTTAACACATATTCACATAGAAAACTGTTATTTTAAATAGTAATAATATTTCACAATTTTACTGTATTTTGGATGAAATAAATGCAGCCTTGGTGAGCAGAAGAGACTTTTACAAAGGCTTCTTCATGTTTGTTTTATGGTGTCTTTAAATGTTTGTATTTATTTAATTTTAATCAGAAATATCCGTCATATTTAATGCACCAGTGTAAGTAGAACTTTCTGAATGATATGCATTCTTTTAATTAGCAGTTTTCTCTCTGAAGGCCCAGATGTGGGCATGAGCTCCTGTTCAGTGTGTGATAGACCGAGAGCATCCCAGAATACACACACACACACATGCCTTGAAGTGTGTGTCTGTGGAGAGAGAGAGAGAGAGAGAGAGAGAGAGAGAGAGAGAGAGAGAGAGAGAGAGAGAGAGAGAGAGAGAGAGAGAGAGAGAGAGAGACAGAGAGAGAGAGAGAGAGAGAGAGAGAGAGAGAGAGAGAGAGAGAGAGAGAGAGAGAGAGAGAGAGAGAGAGAGAGAGAGAGAGAGAGAGGCGGGTACGGGCGAGTATTGCTGGATTTCACAGGTAACTGGATTACGTGGGCACATAATTGATCCATTTGGGGGAAAATGATGGAGCTCTAAGCTTTGGAAATGGAGTTTATGAAACAGGCATTCGTAAATTCAAAGGAATCAATATGTCAATTTTATTGCATCTTCAGGGCAGATGAGTTTTAAAAGAGCCCTGTCTTATTTTCCATGTGTGTGTTTCACACCACAGGCCCTGGGAGGCTGTTCTGTTTGATGTCGGTGTTTTATTGCATGCGCGAGCGGCTCGTTCCGCCCAGTTTGACCGTCTGCAGAAGCGCTGCCAGAAAAAGATGTTTGTCAGCGGCCGTGTGAACGATCCCTACGACCGAGCCTTTTAGTGAGTCGAGAAAAGACAATAAAGCATTCCTCGCTCTTCAAGCCATCCATTTATAATGCAGGAAAGTGGAGTAAGAGCATTTCTGCATTTTCATCAGTAAAATATTCACATTTCATTTACACCGTCGCACAGCCCAACTGGCTTTTATTACTCAGCCAAGCTTCTGCTCTAATTTAAATGAATTATGCAGGCGAAAACTGATGCAAACAGACAGAAATGCAATGCTCGCTGCGGTGTTGCTTTTGTGCTGTCGAATTAAAACACGGCACGAGAAAGCAGGACCCTCAACTCTGAAGAGGAAGAAGAAGAAGAAGAGCAGGTGTAAAGTAGGGCTGTGCGATTAATCGAAATCGAAATAAAATCGCGATTTGAGATTGCGCGATTTCTAAATCGCTTTATAGCACGATTTTTTCTGCGCCCCCTGCCCCAACCTCGCGCAGTATGCTATCCGAACCAATCAGAATGCAGCAGAACAGAACAGACCGGGCATACAGACAGATAGTATGCTAAAGAAATAGGGAAGATGAGTTCAGAACAGGATAAGGACTTGGTGGCCAAAAAAATGCATGTTGCCTGCAGAGCACACAGCGGGAGCGTAGCGATCATATTTCCTTCAGAGCGAGAGCGTCTTTCTGAAGATCCCGCTCCGCCGCTCATACGCCAGCGCCGCTCGCGCCCAAAATGCCCTTTGGTAATTTGTTAATTCCAGAATCTGTGGAATAGGCTAAGCAATGTTTGTCTAAGCTAATGTTTCTAAAAGCAAATTCTAAAATCCTGTGAAGATTGACAGGTTTTAATGGACCGCATTTCCCCGCAGTTTTGGTCTATTTTTAATTTTAAAAAGTGTTTCTTTTATTTACGCCACGAAATAATTATTTGTCAAGTGCGTTTCATCTTGTGTGTGCTTTCATGGGCCTGATAAGTATTTTGTGAAATTCTATATCTGCTTTTCATCTTGTGTGCGTGTTTTGAATATGAAGCGTTGTTTTAATGGAAACGTATACTTTTTCAGTTATTTAATTTTTTACGCAAATGTTCCAAGTGGCTTCAAAACAAGACACGTTTTTAAATTAAGATTTTAAATGTTATACATTTAAATTAGGGATGTTCATTTCGGTTATTTTTCCTAACCGTTAACCGACAAATATTATAGAACTGAATTAAATTAAAAAGAATAAGTGTCTGTGACCCGTTAAAAATAGCATCTGTTTCTCGGGGATTAATTTCACATGTGCAAAAAGCAGCAAACAACAGAACATGAGGATCCACCTGATCATATCATATTACATCACACACCTGCAGCACTTCTGCGAGCAGAGAACAACTTAATTCACCTAGATGCTGGGTTCAGCCTTTTGGGTCATTTTTTGGGGTTATTTGTTCAGTGTTTGGGTAGTTTGTGTACATTTTATTTAATGTATAAAATTGTTTCTGTCAGTATATTGTTTAAATCTATACAGAGCAACATACGCGGTGTGAATCACTAAACGTCACTCGTGTCGGTCTTATTGCTTGATAAAGAGTGTGATGCTTTGCATAAAATAAACGATTATATTTATAAAGATACAGAACACAGATACTTTGGATGTTAAAACATGTCCTCAGAGCTGTTGACTGTTTGTTGTTGAGCAGGTAATGAAGGCAATCGCAGTACGTTTCGTCCATGAGTGAAGCGCAGGGGGTCTTATCCGTGATCAATCCCCGCCGAACACGACTCCAGCTCGGCGCGAGAGCCAGCGCCGTTACGGTGGAAACACAGTTACAGAGTGGTCCATTTACTCGTGAATTACATCGGTTTAATGTTTAATCTTTACTTATAATGTATGTTAAACGAGATTAAATAGGCAATGTGTAGGCTTATAGCTTATAAAAACAAGCAAATGAGAAATAAAGGAAGTTATCACGTCTGGAGTATTTTACAGAAGTTTAGAGGATTTAAGTTAATCTGTAAATAATATTTCATGCATAAAGTAAAAAAAAGAAAAAAAAGCGAATATTATAATAGAAACGAATAAAGCCATTAGCTGAGTTAAATCATCCATTAATGATGGGTTAAATAAACAATCAAATTTACTGGGTAAAATTAACCCCAAATGTACTCTTTTACCCAGCACAGATTGGGTTGTTTTGAACCCAGTGTTTTCTAGAGTATGCAGTTTGTTCATTATTGTGCTGCGCGAAATTAAAGCAGACGGCAGAAAGATGCATTCTATTTTTTTTCTTATTTTACAAAAAAGCAAAGATAATTTTTGTATTGTTTATGTACGCAAATAAAAGCAGACCTTTTACAATTCCGATTATCTTCATGACCAAGAGGAGTTGCTTCCACTGTTAGAAGAGGAATAAATCCAGTGATTGCTCCAGCGCCGCATGCGCTCATTTAAGCATTCTACCTTCACAATATAGCCTGTTCATTTATCATTATAAAAACAACCGGTCAAACATATGGAAAAACACACTGCTCTGTTTAAATATGTAGTCAAATCTGTGCTGTTTAGCGTTATCACCGCATCGTGAAGTTATGCAAAACATTTTGTTTTATGTGGATATTGTAAGGGTAAATAAATAAAAGGTAAATAATATTTTGGCATTTAAATACCGCGAATACGGGAACATTTGATTTTGTGTTGAAGGAGAGACCCAACATTGGTTTCAGTTTTGTTTTAGCCTAAAATAATTAGTTTTGGTTTGTCGTTATAGCTTCTTATTTATAATTCTTGTTATTTTCTAGCCTACTGTTAATTGTAAGGATTTGTTGTGGAGTGAGGGGAACTAAAATAGCCTAGCTATGTTTACAGTGTTTATTATAATGTTTGTAATTCGCGTTGGCCTATTTCTGAATGAAATAATAAAATGCGACTTATAGGCTACTTTGTTTTTTCTCTCTCTCGCTCTCTCTAAAAAACGTGTTTTTTTATACGTGTAGCTTATTTTAACCATGCAGCAAACCTTTTAAAATATTTTGATAAATTACTAAAAATAAATAAATAAGTGAATTTAAACCGTTTAACTGATTGTATGGGTCAAAATTATTATCGGTTGGTTAAAGGTTAATTAACATCCCTAATTTAAATGAACAATTTCACTCTGAAACATAACCATTTCTTATCGGACTACTGCTTTAATTGAGACATTTATTCAATAATGTCACTATAAACTATAAAAAATAAATATGCCTAATCTTACTAATGTGAGCACGTGATCTGAGCGGATTCGGTTTACCAGTGAGCGTGAGCGGATCATTAGCGGAGCGTTTGCTTTGGCCGTGAACGACATGAATATTGCACACACACAAAGCGCAATATTGAACCGCTCACATGCTCTGGTTGCATCTTGTTTTGTTGGATTTGATTACTCACATATACATATATATATATATATATGTATTTTGCCATTTGTCTGTTCTAGAGACATGTTACAACTAATTGGTTTCCTTTGGAAATATGTTTCAAATTCACACAGAATGCATTTATAACTGTAAAGGTCAAGGTTTCTTTATTTGTCACATGATAAATTATACAGGGTATAATCAAAAGTGAAATGTAGATCAAATCAGGTCCGCTCAGTGGACAGTGCAAAGAATACAAATTATATAAAAGTAACACCACACAAGAGCATATATATATATATATATATAGGTAAAAAAAAAAGAAATAAAGAGTAAAATGTGTAATAGAATAAAGAAAAGTGCAAAACAAGATGTGCAAGACAAGATGTGCAAAAACAAGTAAGATGTGCAAAAACAAGTAAGATGTGTAAGATAAAGCATGTCTGTTTGTGTCAAAATCGTGATTAAAATCGAAATCGAAAAAAAAATCAAAAAATCGTGATATATATTTTTTGTCCATATCGCACAGCCCTAGTGTAAAGGAGACATGCCATTACTCGGCCTGGTTTGCTGGCATTTGTCGAGCACTATTATACTAGTTCATTTTCCAGCAGAAGTTGGTGATGCTTGCGTTCTCTTGCTCGTTCACTGACTGGCATCTGCTATCAATGTGTGGCAGATGTGTGTGAGGAACGCCCGATTATCGGTCCCTCGCCCGCAGAACGGTGACTGCTCGGACGGATCACGTTTACACACATGCATGCATGTCTGCGGCTGCTGAATGAATTACGTGTGTTAGCATTATGTCTTCTCATTCACAGATGAACGTCTGGCTCCCAGCAGACACACAACGTCATAAGACATTGATATTTGGTTACATTTCAGTTGCGATGTCGGGTGACCAAAATTCAATGTAAATTCAATGTCTAATGTCAATGTTAAATTGTTTACATCCATATTTAATGAGTCCCTCGCTACCTCTGTGGTCCCCACCTCCTTTAAAAAATCTGTCATTATCCCTGTGCCTAAGAACAGTAAACCCTCTTGCCTGAATGACTATCGTCCAGTTGCCCTCACATCGACAGTCATGAAGGTTTTTGAGAGACTTTTAAAGAAACACATTTGCTCCTCCATCCCTGCTACTTTGGACCCTCTTCAGTTTGCCTATCGGCCAAATAGGTCTACTGATGATGCCATCTCCCAGGTACTGCACTCCTCCCTCACTCACATCGACAGCAAAAATGGCAACTATGTCAGGCTGCTATTCATCGACTATAGCTCAGCTTTCAATACTATAGTCCCCACCAAGCTGGCTGTTAAACTCTCAGACCTCGGCCTAAACACTTCACTTTGTGACTGGATTCAAGATTTCCTCACCGCCAGACCACAAGTGGTGAAAGTCGGCCAGTTCACCTCCAACTCAATCACCCTGAACATAGGAGCCCCACAGGGCTGTGTCCTGAGCCCCCTGCTATACTCTCTCTACACCCACGACTGCGTGTCCTCTCACAGCTCCACTTCTATCATTAAATTTGCTGATGATATTGTGGTCCTGGGCCTCATTAACAACGATGACGAGACCGCATACTTGGATGAGGTGGAGAGACTTACATCATGGTGCCAGGACAACTGCCTCTCTCTGAACGTGAGCAAAACCAAAGAGCTGATTGTAGACTTCAGGAAGAGACAGCAGCAGCCCTACACTCCTCTTATGATCAGCGGGACCCCTGTGGAGAGGGTGAGCAGCTTCAAGTACCTCGGTGTAAACATCTCCGAGGACCTGACTTGGACTACATACATTCAAACACAGGTTAAGAAAGCCAGGCAAAGACTGTACCATCTGCGACAGCTGAGGAAATTCAGGGTCTCACCAGCTATCCTGAAAACTTTCTATTCAGGGCCATAGAAAGTGTTCTGACTCAGTGCATCTCAGTGTGGTATAATAATGCCACAAACCAGGACTGCAAAGCTCTGCAGAGAGTTGTGCGCTTAGCTGAGCGCATCTCAGGATCTACACTCCCCTCTCTGCAGGGCATCTACCTCAAACGCTGCAGAAGCAGAGCTGCTAAAATCATCAAAGACTCAACTCACCCGGTAATCATCTTTTCCGTTTACTGCCATCTGGCAAGCGCTACAGGAGCTTGATGGCAAAGACAGAGAGACTGAGGAGGAGCTTCTTCCCTCAGGCCATCAGGCTCCTTAACACAAACTCTGTTCCATAAACTTTCACAAGACTCATTATTATCTGTAAAAAAATAACAAAACATTCATATTCTCATCATCCGTATTGCCGCTATGTGTGCATACCCAGTACAACCCGTTGCACATCCCTCTCATCCCTCCTGTTTATACTAATATTTATTAAGTCCCATATACTGTTTTTGCACATCCTATTTGTTTTGCACATCTTACTGTTTTACTGTTTTGCACTTTTCTTTATTCTATTGCACATTTTACTTTTTATTTCTTTTTTACCTATATATATATATATACTCTTGTGTGGTGTTACTTTTATATAATTTTTATTTTTATTTTATTTTTTATTTTTATTCTTTGCACTGTCCACTGAGCGGACCTGATTTGACCTACATTTCACTTTTGATTATACCCTGTATAATTTATCATGTGACAAATAAAGAAACCTTGACCTTGACCTTGAAATTGATGTCCAATACCGACGTCAGCTGACGTTGAGATCTTGTAGTTTTTAGGTTGTGTAACCAAAATCCAACATTAAGTCAATGTCAAATATTGACGACAACCTGATTTTCATTTTCAACCAAAATGCAACATCTGTCCGAGGTCATGTCCAGCGTCAACCAGATGTTAAATAGACGTCTGGTGTCAGCACACCTTCACACGTTCGAACCGCAAACCTGTGATACTGAGAGCAGATCCTCCAGGCCTGAAACACACAAAGAGTCAGATCTGGATCGGATCTGGGGGCTTTTGTGACGGTGGTATTTGGCATCGGCTTGTTTGCTGTCTGTTTTCAGATAGCCATCAGTCGCTGCTTTCCGCTCTTTGAGAAGCACAAAGACTTTATCGTGGATTATTCTCTAGAAATGAACACATCACACGCTGTGAGACGAGACTCTTCCAGGCTTGTTTGACAAGAGCCCGTAGAAAACAACACGCTTGAAATCGCTGTGATGTCTCAGTTGTTGAGATGCTTTCTTGACTAAAAGTCTCCTGTAAGATTCAAAAGAGACTATTTGTGCTCAGATCTCAATGTGAACTCAAACATTTCTCAACACTGATGTACTCATAAATACCTAATTACACAGAAACGACAAGTATAACATTTAGAGATAGTATTTCCCGTTCTCCATTAATCTGTGTTTTATTTAGTTCTGCTCCTCAGAAGTTGTTCTTGTAATGTCAGATATGTTTTCTGCAGAGATTCAAAAGATTTGCACGATCCAAGTCAGAGATCTCGATATGATTTCACATATTTCTCATCAGATATCCGAGCTGCTCCACTGTGAGATATTTGTGTAGGATTTACTTTGAGAAAGTGTCTCTCAGAAAGTGTAGTACATTTCTCATGTAATTACTAAGAGATGGCAACTAGCAAATCAAATTAAACATTTCATTGTTTTGTTAGAAGGACTGAAATATATTGTTGTACTCCAAAAAATGTATTTTATTTCCAACACATATATATATATAGTGAATGAGTTCTGTTTTATTTATTTATTTTTGTGCATATTTGCACAATCCAAGTCAGAGATCTCAATAAGAACTCAATATTTATTATACAAGATCTAAGCTTCCAGAGAGAAAAAACATATATATTACATTATAATATATTGTTATGTTAAATATAGCATTCACTTCTTGAAGACGCAGCAAGTAAAATAATGAATTACACATTACAAATTGAAGTAGAAAGACTAAAATACTATTTTGTAGTACACTATGTTTGATTTATAACTTCATTTTTTGTTACAGTGTATCCATGTTCATTTTTAAACTCTGTTACTGTATGACAACTATTGACTCATTTGACTCTATTATTGTCTCGTAAAAACCTTGATGCTTAGATGAAGCATAACTTACCGCATCAAAGGGGAAGCTCTGAGTGATAACACGGATGGTGAAGTGTGTGTGTGTGTGTGTGTGTGTGTGTGTGTGTGTGTGTGTGTGTGTGTGTGTGTGTGTGTGTGTGTGTGTGTGTGTGTGTGTGTGTGTGTGTGTGTGTGTGTGTGTGTGTGTGTGTGTAGGCTGGTCTGTGTTCTACTGTACTCTTGCGAGTCGTCAGTAACACGTTGTACAAATGAAACACTTTTTTTTCTCACATGGAGCAGAATGAAGCGCGTCTTCCCCTCCCTCTCGTCTGTTGACTGGTTTCAATAGCTGCATGTCTCTCTCCTCTCTGCGTCACTACGAGCCAGTCCATGAGTGTGTATGTGTGCATGGACTTCACACTGATAGGACAGGCCTGTTACTACGGTACCACTGTATTACCGTGCCCAGGGCTGTATTTTACAGTATATTTATGTTCTAGCCAGAGTAAGCAAAAAAAGCATTTTAAGGAACTGGATTAAAAATAAATAGTATTATTGTCAAGTGGAAATTCTGATTGTTGTTTTTTGTAGTTGTTGTTGTCTTTGTCATTTCTATTAGCTTGTATTGTTTTTAAATACACTATATTGCCAAAAGTATTGGCACCCCTTCTAATGAAAGGTTTGACTACTTTAGTAATTTCCATGAGTACAAATCTTAATGTTTAAGCATATAATGATATTCTAGGGAATCTAATTGTATAGCAACAGTTTGGACAGAACTCTTTTCTATTGTAACATGACAGTGTCTCTGTGTATAAGACAAGAATCAAAGAGAAATGATGATTCAGTCAGTGTGGAAGAACTTGACTGGTCTGCAGAAAGCAGCTGAACACCTCTGGTGTGACTTTAAATGAGCCACAAACTAATCACCAAACACTAATGACTTGTACATATGGGTTCAGTCATTTCATACACTTCAAAACTGATGCAACAGAGATGGAAATACAATTTTTAAGAACATTAATTATGTTTCCATCTTTCTTGCCACAGTTTGGAAGTGCCTTCTTCTCTTCTAAAGAAGGGGTGCCAGTACTTTTGTCCATATAATGAATGTACAAGTCATTGGTGTTTGGTGATGAGGTTTTGGCTCAAGGTCTAAACGGAAGTTTTGCCCTGGCAACTAGCAGAATTGTATTTAGATAATTAGGTTTTATTTTATTTTTCAAGTAGTTAAACTGTTTTGTTATGGTTTTAGTTTTTAGTAAACAATAATAAAACCCAGTTGAGATTATAGAGTGTGTGTGTGTGCATGCGTGCGTGCGTGTGTGTGTGTGTGTGTGTGTGTGTGTGTGTGTGTGTGTGTGTGTGCATGTGTGTGTGTGTGTGTGTGTGTGTGTGTGTGTGTGTGTGTGTGTGTGTGTGTGTGTGTGTGTGTGTGTGTGTGTGTGTGTGTGTGTGTGTGTGTGTGTGTGTGTGTGTGTGTGTGTGTGTGTGTGTGTGTGTGTGTGTGTGTGTGTGTGTGTGTGCATGTGTGTGTGTGTGTGTGTGTGTGTGTGTGTGGTGTGTGTGTGTGTGTGTGTGTGTGTGTGTGTGTGTGTGTGTGTGTGTGTGCATGTGTGTGTGTGTTTGTATTGTAATTGTGACTCAGGGTGGAGATGCTGTTGACCTCAGATGTGGGTTAAATGCAAATTGAATGAGAATCAGGCAGTGATAATTATGGTGGAGTGGCGAGGGGTCAGTCGAGTAAAAGAGCCCACGGAGAGACGCTTGCCTCCCGCTGTCTGTCTCTCTCTGTCTAACCCGCTGTATCTGCACACCTAAACACTGCTTTAGGTAAAATACCTTTATTTGCATTGCTCTCATTTGCTCATTGCTGTTTCCAGATCGTTGCTCAAGTCACTCATCACTAGTATAGTGCTGATAGTGATGTGATCAAACCTCCAGCACTAAGAGTTGAAGTTGAGTGTGTGTCGTCCTGCAGAGTCCTCAGATCATGTGTGTTGTTGAGGAGATTGTACTAAAGGTGTAGGCTACACTATTTTCATCTGTACAAACATGAACAAAATCATCATTTAGACTTTCTCTCTCTGGCTCAGAGTTGTATTGTTCGTCACTGTTTATTTCACGTCTTAAATGTCATCTGGCTGTGCGATCTCTGTGTGAGCTTTTACAAAAGATATAGATAACACAAGACACCAAATTAATCAATACCTTCTTTCTCTCTCTTTCTCTTGCTGCTGATCGGCCGTGGATCCGTCCTCTTCAAATCAACAGCAGGTAAGCTGATATTAATATTCCTCAGCTTCATACACATGCACACAAACACAGTCCAGGTGCAGTTTTTACTATTTCATTTATAGTTAAAGTTTTTCTCATTTTTATTAGTTTTTGTTGTTTTAAATATGTTATCTATGTGTTTTAAGTTGTAGTTTCTTGTTTTAGTACTTCAAGTTCAACTGAACTGTAATGAGAAATGTTGCCTTGCCAACTAGCTGAAATAAGTTTGATTTTATATTTGTAATATTGTGAAGATTTTAATATTCCTCAGCTTCCTTCACATGCACACAAACACAGTGCAGGTGCAGCGGAGCTCATGAGTTTGTCCTGTAACTTTGAATGCATGTGGATAAAAGCTTCCGGCAAATGCATGACAGTGTTCACACACACACACACACACACACACACGCACGCACACACACACACAGGTTGTGTTTTTATCCGTGCATGTCCGTATTGGGCCGTATATACCTCACACTTAATTACTATTTATTGAAAGTCCCGCTCATCCTCTTTTATCGCTCCTCTAAATAATTTCCGCAAATAAGAGTGTTTCGGGCTCGTGCGTCTCAGCTTCCACCCATCAAAGTTTAATCGAAGCCACATTTTAGTTTTTGAATAAAGAACACTTAAAAAATTTAGATGCAAATTATTCTGCATTATTCATGCTCTCGTCGTCCTTGTAGATTTAAACATTTGCGAGGCCACCTTGATTTGAGTCATTACCTCGACTCGGGCTGTTCCGTCATGAATAAGGTATTTCCTACAAGTGCAGCACTGGCCTGATGAGCTTTTAAAGTGCATTTACACTCTGTCTGCGGAGTGCGCATGAGCGACTCGAGCGAGATCCGTCTCAGACAGGAGAGAGAGATGCTTTCCTCTGTCTCGGATCGCTCCGCTCTTTGGGAACGCGTGCAACTTTACCTGAAAGCCAGAAGAGATCCTCAGAAGTAAGCCGGCTTTGTGTGAGCAAACTGGAGAAGCATGCTCAATTTGTGCTCCCTTTGTAGCGACGAGGGGTGAAGAGCCCTCGAGAGGCACATCTGAACGCCTGGGAGAGAGACAGACAGTTCTTTTTAATTACTCGACACAGATTGTCGCCATGCCAGATTATTGACTGTTACCTGTACAGACTGACATATGGGATCAATTGTAATTTGCTTTAGCGTTTCTTCAGATGTGGCTCGGGGATTCTTGAACACACACACACACACACACTCACACACACACACACACACACACACATGTTGGTTTTATGGTTTATACACACACACACACACACACACAAGCATGTGCTATTGCCACACACACACACACACACACACACACACACCTCACAGGAGCACATGCACACACACACCTCACACACACACACACTCACTCTGTATGATTTATAAGCATTTTAAATTATGGGGACACTGAAAATGTCCTCATAAATCACATTCTCCTTGTAATACCTATGTCATACCCATGTCATTATACAAATTTGTGTCCTTATAAACCACATAAACATGCACACACACTCAGACACACACACACACACACACACACACACACACACACACACACACACACACACACACACACACACACACACACACACACACACACACACACACACACACACTCACACACACTCTCACACACTCACTCACACACACACACACACACACACATGTTGGTTTTATGGTTCTGAGGGACTTTCCATAGGCGTAATGGTTTTATACTGTACAAGCTGTATGTGCTATTGCCCTACACCTACCCTACACCTAAACTTAGCCCTCACAGGAAGGTGCATTTCTACTTTCCCCAAAAACTCACTCTGTGATTTATAAACGTTTTGAATTATGGGGACACTGAAAATGTCCTCATAAATCACCTTCTCCTTGTAATACCTGTGTCATACCCATGTCATTATACAAATTTGTGTCCTCATAAACCACATAAACATGCCACACACACACACACACACACACACACACACACACACACACACACACACACACACACACACACACACACACACACACACACACACATGCACACACACACACACACACACACACACACACACACACACACACACACACACACACACACACACGCATGCACACACACACACACACACGCACACACAGGACACAGACACACACACACACACACACACACACACACACACACACAGGTTTTAGCGAGGTGCAGAAGATGAAGCGCTGATGATATGATTTGAAACATCCTGGCTCTTAGCATCACTTAAATCTACCTCGCAAGAACAAACTGGAGTCTTTAAATTATTCCTTTTCATCTGCTTGTTTGTTTGTTTGCCTTGAAATAGAAAGAGGCTGTGTGTATCTCTGACATATTTACCATATAGTTGTGATCTGATATGCTCAAGCAACACTGTGAATATAGAGAGAGAGAGAGAGAGAGAGAGAGAGAGAGAGAGAGAGAGAGAGAGAGAGAGAGAGAGAGAGAGAGAGAGAGAGAGAGAGAGAGAGAGAGAGAGAGAGAGAGAGAGAGAGAGAGAGAGAGAGAGAGAGAGAGAGAGAGAGAGAGAGAGAGAGAGAGAGAGAGAGAGAGAGAGAGAGCGAGAGGGAGAGAGAGAGAGAGAGAGAGAGAGAGAGTGAGAGAGAGAGAGAGAGAGAGAGAGAGAGAGAGAGAGAGAGAGAGAGCTGTGAGAGAGAGAGAGAAGAGAGAGAGAGAATATAGAGAGAGAGAGAGAGAGAGGAGAGAGAGAGAGAGAGAGAGAGAGAGAGAGAGAGAGAGAGAGAGAGAGAGAGAGAGAGAGAGAGAGAGGAAATATAGATCTATTAATAGTGTTTTGAATTTAAGCTTCAGTTGAAACACGCGTGAGATTCGTCTGATTCAATTCATAACAGGGTTTTTAGTGAACTGACTCAAAACTGATTCATAACTGAGTTTCCATGTGGTATGTTCATGCATTCTTTAAACAATGTGCAGAAATAATGATGTTTTGTTATTATGTGTCATTATATTGATGCATATAATTGAACATGATCAAATATAATGAAATAGGTTCACTTATGTATCAAGATATGTCTTAAATATATCACCAACAGTACACTGTAAAAAAAACAATGTTTCAGGCAGCTTCAGCAGATTTGTGAGTATTTTTGTAGGAGATTCTCAACTTTTTGTTGTATAAACCTAAAACCATAAGTTGAAAAAACTCAAAAATCTGCTGAAGCTGGTTGCATGAAAATTATAAGTTGGCTCAATTTATTTATTTTTAACAGTGTATCGAATATCAAGTTCTTTGCTGCAATATAAACGTGCCAATGCAGGTGGAAAATATCAAACCTCATAGTGAATATTTACAATATAGTTGTCTTTTAATATACTGGCGATATATAATTAAGCATTGTGAATATATGAGAAAGAGTGTAGAAATACAAGTGTATTAAAGTGAATGAATGAATTAATTAATTTTGCATTAAAACTTCAGTTGCAAAAATGCATCAGATTCATTTGAATTCATGTTGAATCAGTGATTCATTTGTGTCATGGATAACTGTTCACAGAGTCTCCATGCGGCATTTTCATGCATTCTTTACAATATATGTGCATAAATAATGATGTTTATTGTTATGTAACATAATGGTGCATGTAATCAATATGTATATATATATTAAATATGACCAAAAGTATCAAATTTCAAGTCCTTCTCTGTGATATGAAAGTTACAGGTCAAATGCAGATGGAAACATCAGCCTTTCATGTCAGATTTCTGGACGACACAGTGAATATTTACAATAGAGTTGTTATTTAATGTTCCAGCAATATAATTAAGCAACACTGTGAATATATGAGAAAGAATATGTTTTAGCAGTGTTTTGCAATCTAAATTCAGTTGAAAAAAAAACATGCAGTTTGAAATCATTTGAATTCAGTTTGAATCAGTTCAAACCACACTGATTCACAGTGTCGGGGGGGTAACGCATTACAAGTAACGCGAGTTACGTAATAATATTACTTTTTTCAAGTAACTAGTAAAGTAACGCATTACTTTTTAATTTACTAGAAAATACCTGAGTTACCTTTTTTCC
>CM050419.1:14911305-14958805 GCA_027564155.1 Gymnocypris eckloni scoliostomus
GATTATTACATTGTTTTAATGTCTATATATATATATGATATATGCTCATTATGCGGCGTATTATATAATATATAATAATGTTTAAAAAACATATATTAAAATAAATATATTAATATTTATATATAATATAAATAAATATATACATGGAATGTGAATATGTTTTAAAATGTAATTTATTTCTGTGATCACAGCTGTATTTTCAGCATCATTACTCCAGTCTTCAGTGTCACATGATCTTCAGAAATCATAATAATATGCTGATTTGCTGCTCAAGAAACATTTATGATTATTATCAATGTTGAAAACAGTTATGCTGACTGAAAGAACTGTAGGGAGACAAAAGAAGAGGTCTAAAATCACTGAACGGAAACAAGATCCAACCGAGAACATGCCACACCGCTCAGCTCTCTCTCTCTCTCCGGTCGTCTCTGTTGTGTTTGCTGGAGTTGAACTGAAGCGTGTCAGACGCGGAGCGGAGAGATGGAGGTTTGCGTCGGCTCACCTGTCACAGCGAGGCACGTTTGATGGCTTTACTGGAGGAGGATGGGAGTGTTTAACACGCTCCGAACGGACGGATACTGTTTCTTTAAATGACTGAGCACACTTCACATGACCTGAACATGATCTCCAGCAGGGCCGTTATCGTTAACTAAAACTAAACCATAACGCCTAAACCATAGAAAAATAAAATAAATCAAATAAATACAGTCAATCTTAACCGTTTATTTATTTCTGCTAGTTGCCATAGCAGCATGTCTCATTATTATTTAGTTTAATATACTAAAGAACTCAAACTGAAATCAAAATTAATAACTATATTAACATGTTTTTTTTTTAAATAAAAACTAATAATAATGACAAACACCATGTAATTACTAAAACTTTAAAATGAAAATGAAAATGCACAGAAGAACATAAATATAAACTAACTCCAAAAATGTAAATATGTGAAAATCTTAACGTTATTTTATTTCAGCTATAGTTGCCAAAATTAAATATTTCAAATTTTCATTTACTTTGATGCTGGTGTAAAATAACTAAAACTAAAATTGAAATACAAATTGGGAACCAGATATAAATATAAAAAAAAAAAAAAAAAGATAATGAAATACAATTATGAAAAAAAATACAAATAAAAACTCAAACTATTCAAAACTATTGTGAGTACTTTGAAACAACAGCTAACTAAACACAGGTAACTGACTAAATCAACAAACTATGAGATGATATAATCACATCGGTAAGTCCTTTGCACACATTTTTCTTAAATATTTCAATGCTATTTATAGATGTAAAACGGCAAGCAGAGATTCAGCACCCACATTAACAGATTCACTAAACTGAATCAGATTCATCAATGCTGTGAACAGCTTTTCTGCTCGTGCGCTGTATTCATAACCATATATATAACTGAGAAAAAATATTGATGATCGGATCTGATCAAAATCAGGTCCCAGAAAACATTTGATCTAAAGGTGCCAAATCTAATATTCACATTTGTTTTAAAATATATATTTAATCCACAATCAGTCTCCATAAATAAATAATACAATAATGTGCATGAAAGTAGAGTTTTGTAATGTGACGCATGATTTTCCTTCGTAAGGTGTAACTGCTGGATAACGTTTGTCAAGCTACTGAATAATGCAGTTGAGTCGGTAACATTAGCTCATATTACGGTTTGTGATTTTCTTTGGTATTAATTATAGATGTGATTTGAAGAAGTCCGAGTGAGATCAGGACTCGATTCGATCCCCTCGGGAATGCTGCCGCTGTTTAACCATGTGACATGTTGTCATATTGGAGAGCGGTGAAAGAAAGAAAGAAATCAATTGGCAATTAAATGCTGCACCTTGTGACGATGACAAAAGACATTTGGTGTGGCGAAAAGAGAGAGAGAGAGAGGGAGGAGAAAGTAATGAAACTCTAATGACTATTCATAAGCGATTTGCAGGCCTCTGATCCAGCTGAGTGGAAGTTGTGCCCTCTGGTCTTGGAGTCTGTCAGCTCGGCTCTCCTCAACCCTTCCCTGACATCACCGAATTACCCAGCAGGCCCTGGGGCGCGACTCGGGATGCCACTCTCTCACACATCTGCCGCACTAAAGGTGCCACCTTAGGACAAAACACCCAGAACCACCAAAGTGTAAATACCTGAAATTGACAAGGGCTGATACCTTTCCCCCCGCGCTCCACATCGCCCGCTTCTCTCTCGGCACGAATGCACATGGCACGTCTTTTCATTCTGAGTGCGTCTTTTTTTCTGCGAGCTCTAGTACACAAGGCTTTCTGCTGGCACGTGTGTGTGTGTGTGTGTGTGTGTCTGTGTCTGTCTCTCTGTGTGTGTGTGTGTGTGTGTGTGTGTGTGTGTGTGTGTGTCTCTCTCTGTGTGTCTCTGTGTGTGTGTGTGTGTGTGTGTGTGTGTGTGTGTGTGTCTGTGTCTGTGTCTCTGTGTGTGTGTGTGTGTGTGTGTGTGTGTGTGTGTGTGTGTGTGTGTGTGTGTGTGTGTGTGTGTGTGTGTGTGTGTGTGTGTGTGTGTGTGTGTGTGTGTGTGTGTGTGTGTGTGTGTGTGTGTGTGTGTGTGTGTGTGTGTGTGTGTGTGTATGTGTGTGTGTGTGTATGTCTCTGTGTGCATGGGTGTGTGTGTGTGCATGTGCGTGCATTTTTTTAACTTTATTTATTTATTTTTTTGCATTGAGCTGGTGGCAATGCATTCTGGGATTGTGCACTCCATGGCCTTAGATTTTGGGTAAAAAAGCATGAAAGGCAGCAGGCAGCGTAATATTGCTGCTGTTCACTAGTGTTTGTAAGCGAGCTGTAGACTGATCTCATATTCATACAGTATGAATTAATCTAGATAAAAGCTACATCAGAACTAGAGCGGTCGCATTACATATCCCGTTCCCACCACGGCATATCGACTGCGGTGTGATATTCTGGACTTCAGAAGTGGGCCTGGACACACGTGACACTTTTTCGATCGTATCAGTAAGAGCGACTCTATTTGATGCAAAAGCTGGAGTCAGCTGGAGCTGTTGTTGTTTTTCTCTGGCAGCTGTGGCCGGTTTGTTCGACCTCCAGAATCAGGGGAAACTCTGAAGAATAAAACCGTTTCGGTCCAGTTTTCGTTTTCTCCCCAGAGTCCCAATTCATTTCAGATTTCTGTTTGTCTGCTGGACCGTAAATCTCTTCAAGATCCTGTTTAAAAAAAGCTCCTCAGTTCCTTCTTTTATTCTGGAATAATCAGCTCTTTAAGGAGCTGTGAATGATGTCAGTCAAGAGCAGAGGTCCGAAAACATCAGGACCAATATAAAGCCCACAGCGGCCGCTGACCTCTGACCCATTTCATGGAGGAAAATAGGTGTGGATGTGCTCTAACTCAAGAGCTTTACAGCCACTATCGCTCCAGTGTGTGTGTGTGTGTGTGTGTGTGTGTGAGTGTGTCTGTGTGTGTGTGTGTGTGTGTGTGTGTGTGTCTGTGTGTGTGTGTGTGTGTGTGTGTGTGTCTCTGTGTGTGTGTGTGTGTGTGTGTGTGTGTGTGTGTGTGTGTGTGTGTGTGTGTGTGTGTGTGTGTGTGTGTGTGTATGTGTGTGTGTGTGTGTGTGTGTGTGTGTGTGTGTGTGTGTGTGTGTGTGTGTGTGTGTGTGTGTGTGTGTGTGTGTGTGTGTGTGTGTGTGTGTGTGTGTGTGTGTGTGTGTGTGTGTGTGTGTGTGTGTGTGTATGTCTGTGTGTGTGTGTGTGTGTGTGTGTGTGTGTGTGTGTGTGTGTGTGTGTGTGTGTGTGTGTGTGTGTCTGTGTGTCTGTGTGTGTGTGCGAGTCTGTGTGTGTGTGTGTGTGTATGTGTGTGTGTGTGTGTGTGTGTATGTGTCTGTGTCTGTGTGTCTGTGTGTGTCTGTGTGTGTGCGGTCTGTGTCTGTGTGTTGTGTCTGTCTGTGTGTGTGTCTTCTGTGTGTGTGTGTGTGTGAATTATGATTTGCAATTGTTTGTCATTCTTGAGAGGATTTTTTTAAAGGACAAAATACTGAAAGATACAAATCTCCCCTTTTGAATTCAGATCATCTTTCATATTTATTTAATACTAATAATTTTCAAAGATGTTTAGTAATTATTTATAATTATTTTTGAATATTTCAAAAACATTTATTATTATTATGCAAACATACTCATAATAAATGCATTCTGCAGATCTGATGAATTATTTCTGACTAGTATTTGATAATAATAATAATGTAGGGCGTAGTTGTTGTAGGAGCAGTAGGACTAGTGCTGATAATTTGTCATTAGTGCTAATGAAATCTTTGCGGCTGTAGCTGATGAAGGTAATGATGGGACAATGGCATCTATCAGCCACAAGTTTAATTAGAGAACTGAAGCATTACGCTGAAATATTAATGATGCCGACTGTATTTATGAGCCCTGCGCTCATATCTGCCACTCTGTTTGACCAAATCTCTCTCTAGATGTATCCCACAAGCCCTCGGGGCAAAAAACAGACCCTCACCCCACATCTCTCTCACACACACATACACACTGATTTCATGTGTGTGTGTGTGTTTCTGTCTGTGCCTGTAAGATCATCTAAAGTCTGTCCGATGTTCATTAATATTATGTTTAATACACACCCTCATTTTCTGGCAGTGAAGTTGTGTTATATTGTGAATATAGTCTCTCTGCTGTGTGTCGTTTCTAACAAACACTCTTTATCTGTGACTATATCCACAACATCATGCCACTTTGAGTGTCTAGTTGCTTGAAAGCAATACTGACTAGGATACAGCACTCCTGGGCCAAATAAACACATACAAATCGTGCTCTATAAACCATAAAACAGACATTTATATACATGCAGCTCATAATAAAGAGTTCTTATAACCTTATTTCATGAAGAGCCTTTTCTGAAGGCAACAGGCCACATGCAAAGATGTGTGTGTGTGTGTGTGTGTGTGTGTGTGTGTGTGTGTGTGTGTGTGTGTGTGTGTGTGTGTGTGTGTGTGTGTGTGTGTGTGTGTGTGTGTGTGTGTGTGTGTGTGGGCTGGTCCTCTGCAGAATCCCAGAAGGTTTTGCTCTCTTGCTCTGATCATGGCGTAGGCAGAAGTCTTAGAAACGTGATCTATGCTAACACACACACACACACACACACACAGTGAGAGGGCCGATGCAGGTGGGGGTTTACTGATGTATTGATTTTTATGATGGTCTCTCAGCATATCAGTCTTTGTTTAGCCAACGTGGACTGTAAATATCCAGCACTAACCTCCACGATGAAAGTTAACACACATTCGGTTTAATCTTCTATTTCTCTTCCTCGCGCTCACTCTGTTCATCTCCACTCGACTTCATTTCGCTGGCGTTTCTAGTATTTTCTCTACGAGTCAGTTGCAGTTGTTCTGTGATTTCGGAGCGAGCGTGTTTAGATGCTCCTGCCAAATACTATACAACAACACGCTCAGATCCGTTCGCTGACTGTTCGACCTTCTTCTGCTCAGAATGCATCCCGACCCAGTGAATCCTGCAGGAATTCATGACTGGTTCCTTCTGTGTTTGCATGTTTTGAGTTTGGCAGATGTACAGAATATTCAAGACGAAGATTTGATTTGGGGTAAAGACTCCAAAAGAGGTTTTTGCAGCAATGCAATAGAAGAACCACCTTTCAGTGAACAGCACTTAATGCACTAATTAACTGAATTCAAAATAAAGGTTCTTCATTGGCATTGGTGGTTTCATGAAGAGCCATTAACATTGCTAACATTTTTTTTATAGTGGAAAAAGGTTCATTAGAAAATGTAAATGCTCTTCACAGTAAGAAAAAAAAGTTTTCAGAACTATTTACTGAAATCTTCTTTGGTGAGCCATCGCTGCATTTTAGGAGCCTTTATTTTGAACAGTGCAGATCCATTTGTTCTTAGTGCGAGGAGCATTTAAATCATATAAATAACCTATTTCTACTATCAAGAACATTTTGTGCAATGGTAAGATTCCATGGATGTTAAAAGTTCTTAAACATAATGGTTCTTTATTGGCATATGTGGTTTCATAAAGAAACTTTAACATCCATGTAATCTTTCCACCGCACTAAAGGTTCTTTATAGTGGGATAATGTTCTTTAGATTATTCAAATGTTCTAAAAAACAGAACTGTTTGACTGAAAGGTTCTTTGTGGAACCAACAATGGTTCTTCTATGGCATGTGTAAAACTCCATTTGGAATCTTTCGTTTTTAGAGTGTCAGTCTATCAATGCCAATAAATAATACTTTTTTAAGAGTGTATGCATGTTCCCAGGGAATCGAACCCACAACCTTGACATTACGAGCATCAGAACTGCGGAACATCGCTGTCTTCACTTCCTTTTGCTTTTCACCGCACTTTGATAAAAGCAGGTTTGTATTTTGTTCTCCTGCGCGCCGGTCGTGTCGGGTTCGAGGGCCAGCGTTCCCTCGTGGTTTGGTTCAGAGCGCTGACAGGAAGCCGGAGGGGCTGTTGACTCACAAATCTCTGCCGTAAGGAGCTCAGAGGAAAACGAATCTGACCTTCTAATGTTACAACACCTCCAATATCTTCACTTCTGTCTGCCGCACATCTCTTGTTCTCTTAAACGGGCCACATCGGATCTGTTCCTCAATGAGTCTGATCACATCTCTTTGCCAGTCTTAGTGACTTGTGATTGTGAGGATGCTCGTGTTTCAGATATAGTGATAGTGACCCAATTTGCATGGTTCTATAGTGTCGTAAGATTGCATGTTGATACCAGAGACTGCTTTGTTGTGGATAATGTTACCCAAAAAGCATGCATGGATGCACAAATAAATCACAATGCTATCTTTAATTGTGCTGCAGTAAGTCTAACCTCACACATCGATACTATGGATACTATTTAGGATGGATACTGTGCAAATTGGGATGCAGGCAGTTTTGAAAGCATACTAACATATACATATTACTTCTTCTGCAGTTTGCACAATTATTATGCACTCATTCCTTTTTTAGTTTTTTGTCTAGTCCATTTTGACTACTTATTTGAAGGTTAATTATAGTTCTATAGTTAAATTCTAACAAAAAATGTTATCATAAAATTATGATTTTTTGTTACTTGAAATAAAATTTACTGAATAATAAGCTATATTTATATATATACACACACACAAAAAACTCAGTTAAAAACAGCTGCCAACTAAGATTAACACAGAAATGTAGGCACTAAAATAAATGTAAACATTGAAGGACTTTTTTAAGATATGATTTTAGACTCTTTTTAAAATTGTCAGTCCTTTGAAGAGCCCCCAGATGTTCAGCGAGCGACCTTGAAGGACAAGTTATAGCTGATTTGATCAGAATACCAAGTTTAATAATAATACATTCTTAGACAGAGGACTTTATTCTTAGTGGCAGTGTAACTTCTGATTAGTGCATTGACATTGTGAGAAAACCAAGCACACAATACAATCGTGAGGAAGTGATGTAATGTGGTGTGCAGTACACATGGGCTATGTACATCCAGTAAACCAGTATTGTATTCTGAACGCAGTCATTGTGAGTGTTAATGCACAGGACAGTGTTGTGACCGCTGTGACTGTCCAGTTCTGAGAATTTCCTTCATGAGGAGAAGTAACATTTCTCTGTTCATCTTGTCTAGAAGTTTGAATTATTCAGATATTCAGGAAGTCTTGCTCTCGTTCTCTATCTTTCACCCTCTTTAGTCTGTGTGTGTGTGTGTGTGTGTGTGTGTGTGTGTGTGTAGCTGTACAAGCTAAAATTGCTTTATCATGCTAAAGTGAGGTGAGCATAAATTATTTAGTTAAACCTGAGGAAATCACTCCTCTCTCTGGGAATTTGTGTCAGTGTAGGCTGCTTAAATTTCAGACAGATGGACACTTTCTCTCCCGCTTCAGGAGCGTGTGTGTTTTCAGCGCAAAATAATGAAATAAAGACAAAAACCTAATGTGAGGAAGTCACTGTAGTGAATCTGTAAAACACTTTAAAGCTGAGAGTATTCATTTGCATACGATTTGACACAGATAACCAGATAACAGAGCTAGTAAGCGTGCAAACACATGCACAGTGGTTGTGAAGTGTCGTGTTCGGATGCTCGTTCATGACGGCTGAATGCATGACTTCACCTGATTTTCCCAGGAACAAAACAGCATGATAAGACACTCGTACCTCGAACCTCTCTGCCCTCACTCACACTGAATCTGTCTCGCTCTTATCTCTCACATACAGCTCAATGCCTAATACAATAAGCCCAGCATCCCCACCTCTCTCTCTCTCTCTCTCTCTCTCTCTCTCTCTCTCTCTCTCTCTTCTCTCTCTCTCCTCTCTCTCTCTCTCTCTCTCTCTCTCTCTCTCTCTCTCTCTCTCTCTCTCTCTCTCTCTCTCTCTCTCTCTCTCTCTCTCTCTCTCTCTCTCTCTCTCTCTCTCTGTGTTTTTGGTTTTTACTCAGGTTAACCACTAATACTGTAACTCACACGTCTAGTTTATCATGAAGTAAATTATTAAATGTATTTGTTTTTAAAAGTCATTTTGTTCTTATAGTGGTATCGTCCATATATTTGTCTATAATCTTTCCTCAGAATTTGATTTGATCACCTGCCTTTGCCAGTCATAGTTATTTGCAGATGATTTTTAAGATGCTTGTATTTCAGATATATATTGGTATAGTGGTAGTGACCCAATATGCAAAGTACTACAGTGCCATCAAATTGCATTGTAATACCACTGAGCCCTTTTTGTTGATAATATAAGCCCAGAAAGCATGCATGGGTGCACGCTTAAAAATCCTCAACGTAGTGAACTGTAAGAAGACAGATAGTGTGTTATCTTTTATTGGGCGATAGTAAATATAATCTCATGCAATAATTAGGACATATTGTTCAGCATTATTCCAAATAGTTTGCTTTCATAATCTGCTCCATGCTTTTCAGTCGTCAGTTCCTCTTATGGAGCCTTTTTTCACAAGACTGTGACCGTGTAACGGTCATAAGCATCGTAAATCCTATTCATGTACATTTATAACACTATAATTTGTTTTATATCACCTTTGCAATAAAACTACACACAACTAGTTAAGGTTAATGCGAGGTGTTTGTAATGCAGCGTCTATGGCAGAGACGGTAAATTTGGCATCATTCTCTCTTCTGAGTGCCGTTATCAGTCTCTCTCATTTTGTTCCTTTGATTGAAAGTCATGAAAACACTATCGTGGAGCTTTTCTTTAGCTATTTGAGCAAATAGGAATGCAAAACATATATTTGTGATACTCTCCCATTCACTGCTCTTGAATTTAACCTAACTATGACGACTTCTGCTGCTGAGAAACCCGTAAATGTGAAAAAGGTCAATTTTTCCACCTCAATTCATTCAATTCCTCAGAGATCAATTCAAGACTCTGCCTAAGTTTTTCCCCCCTTACTGCATATTTTGTTATGAAAATCACAAAGTAAAAGGATCTCACTTTATACTTTAAATTGTAATTGTGAATATGCATACTACATAAGTCGTATTAATAATAGTTCTTATTGAAATAGATTTTAGGCTCAACACACCCATTCTATTGAGAGCAAAGAGCTGAGCTCATACGCAGGAGGACTTGAAGGCAGCATGAACCCTGTAAAGTAGTTAACACGGCACATGAAATAACAGAGTGGAACATCTCAAGGAATTCTGGGAGGCGGCGTCTCCTCGTGTGTTTCCCGTGTTGGCGTTGTTGAGAGGTTAGGTCACATTTTCACGTGTGTTTTCAGAAGGAATGAAGCGCCGGGTGCTCGGGCCAGTGGAGGGAAACAGTTTCTCAAGGCGAGAGATGATTAACTGTTATCTCAGCACGGGTTTGACGTGCGCAGCTCCGCTGACTCAGGTAGAGTCTGTGAACGCTGCACAGGAAATGAAATCTCTCCCCCGTCCCACCAGGACAGTGTATAATCCTCTCGACACAACCGGATTAGCACTGCCGCTAATTGGTGACAGCTTCCTCTCCGTCAACCTGTTTACCGCGTGTGCAGGTGCGTGTGTGCGCGCGCGCGTATGATTTATTCTCAAGCCATTAGAGGATAAAGCCACGTTTGTGGAGTGCTAAAAGGAGCTGTGTTCTTATTTACTGTAATATCCAGGTCTTCCCTGCTAAAAACAAACAATCAATTAATCACAGAAATTATAATGGTTTCCACTACAAATACCATTATAAACATAACAAACCATCAACTTTTCACCATTAAAACATTATTTAAAAAAAAAATGCAGTGTGTTTTGGGACCTATTTCATTAGGGTATTTGTTTTTAATTGAGATTTATACAAATAAGCTTTCCACTGATGCATGGTTTGTTATGACAGGATGATATTTGGCCGAGAGACGACTATTTGAAAATCTGGAATCTGAGGGTGCAAAAATATTAAAATATTGATAAAATTGCATTTAAATTACCCAAATGAAGTTCTTAGCAATGCATATTACTAATCAACAATTGGGTTTTGATATTTGTTGTGGTAGGACATTTACAAAATATCTTCATGGAACATGATCTTAAGTAATATCCTAATGATTTTTGGTATAAAATAAAAAATATTTATAATTTTGACCCATGCAATGTGTTGTTGGCTATTGATACAAATATACCTGTGCTGCTTATTACTGGTTTTGTGGCCCAGGGTCACATATTCTTTTATGATTTATTGGTTTAAACAAGCCACCAATAGAAGGCAACCGGTTAGAAGTCAGCTGGCACCATTACAGTTTCCATTATAACCAGTAAAACCATTACAAATTCTGCGACGGTTTCTTTATTTATTATTTTTTTTCCCCCACAGGGTTGAAAAGATGTCTAAATAGTTGCTGTTGATTCTGTTGACTTAACTGGCGTTTTTGAACGTGTAAAAACATCTTGGCTCCGGCAGAACAGAGATATTCCAGAGCCCCAAACATCCCTGATCAGGAGCAGACAGTGTGTGTTTTACTCGGCGGGGATGTGCTGGGTTTTTCACATGAGACGCTAGGAAAACTCTTGCTTTTGTGCGTCTAATGGTCCGTTGGCACCTTGAGTTCTGTAAGAAGCCAATTTGTAGCGGTGACAGAGCTAGCGTGTGTGTGGTTAGTGCGAGGCTACCTAACCGCCTCGGTTCAAGCTGTAAAAGGCTGATTAGTTTCTTTCTGCCGTGCCGCAGCTGAGTTCCTGTCACCCACACGGCTTTCATCCTCTCACACCTTACACATACACCAGCGCAGATAAGAGCCGCGGTAACAAACAGGCTCACACACACACACACACACATAAACCAAAAAAGAAACAAGCCTGTCACAAATGAAAGCTTTCGGGATTGCGGCGGCCCTTTCTGTGTGTCCTCTCACCTCATGGCTTTATCCTGTTTTCTCCAGGTCCCCAGGTGGATGTCCCTCTCCGTCCTTTAGCCGATTGATGGAGCTCTGGGTTATTATGGGTGTCAGTAGATGCTCTTTAATAAAGATGAGCTGGTGGGAGGCCTGTGATACTGACAGAACACTGTCCCTCTGAAAATAAAAAAACAGCCAGTGGAGTCCGACGATTGGTGTACACTTTCTGTTTCAGGTCATATACTCTCGTTATTGAATCAAATAGATAGATAGATGGATGGATGGATGGATGGATGGATGGATGGATGGATGGATGGATGGATGGATGGATAGATAGATAGACTAAACAACCTAAACACTCATACTTCCTAAAAAGCAACCCTAACTTTAGAGCTGTGTGATGATGTTTCAGAATGAAACACGTCAAGATTATTTTTATTTACACCAAATCATGAATTGTTTGCCTCATCTGGGATTTTATTACAGAACACAGAATATCGGTGAAACATGACCATACACAGACTACCTTTAGTTTATTAGAAATCTGTCGTATATACAACAAATTCATGTCTTTAAATCATCTGATGCGGGTCATTCACAATTGTGCATCGCGTCATATGTCTTTAGCCTGAGAAAGTATTTAATGTGCCGGTTAGTCTTCAATAATAACAACCACATTCCAGACATGAAAAACCAAACTTAACTAATATACACTCTGATCTATATTTCTGATGCAGGTTTAGCAGCGGAGCAGCTTCACTCCTGAAGTACCATGCAGGAAAACACCGTCATGTGTTTCCTCCGCTCTAATTACCTGTGTTGCGTTTGTTAATGGTGATAGCGGGAGTGTATAGTTTGGATGAAAAGGTCTCATATCTACTGCTGAAAGAGAAGAGGTTTCATTATCAGCTCTGTGCTTAAAAGTCTCCGGCGCTTGGAAGTTCAGGAAAGCAGGAGAAGATGAAAGGCTTTTGTTAAACATCTGCATAGTCCAGGTTTCCTGTGACCCGGCGGAACCCCCGGCCCGAACCAAATCACTGCCGTCTTCCTCTCTCACTCTCTATCTTTCTTTGAGACAGAAATTTAAACCCTGCCGTGATTTGATTCTGTGCCGAGATGGTGACAGGAAGCAGGAGGGGAAAACAAAAGACCTCCAGGGTGAGGGATGGAGGGAGAATTATCAGCTTGGTGACGGAAAGTGCCAGTTTGCTCGACTACCATTTTATTCCCCCGTTTCGGCTAGAAGTCCAAATACAGTTTTTCTTAGCTCCGGCACAATCTGCTTCTTCCCCCCCATCCGTGATGACACAGTCTCGCGTCCTTCAGCGGGCAGAGGGGTGGGGTAATTAAAGCTTTCATTATTGTGTTGCTTATCTCTCTGGAAGGAGAAACGTGAAAATCCCCAAACAAAGAAAAGCGTGTATAAGATGATTATGGTGCGGTCTAAGCGCAGAAATATCGAGAGAAAAAATGGTGCCTTGCACTTTCTTAAAGCAGGAGGAGTGTGTTTATGGAGTTTGTTGGCGGATTAGATCCCATTTGGCTTAGTTTGGAGAAAGCAAAAACTTTAGCTGGACTTACATCTCAAAACTCTGTGGGGTGAATTCACTAAAAATGGAAGCCCTTTTGATCATTTTTCAGTCCAGCTTGATAAACTTGAAAATTTAGACTTTTAATTTAGACTAAAATAAACACTTATAAATGTGACCTTGGAGCTCAAAAGCAGTCATAAGCAGCACAGGAATATTTGTAGCAATAGCCAACAATACATTGTGTGGATAAAAATTATATTTTTTTATTTTATGCCAAAAATCATTAGGATATTAAGTAATTATCATGTTCCATGATGATATATTGTATGTTTCCTATGGTAAATATACCTAAATAAAATGTTTGATTAGTAATATGCATTGCTAAGAACTGTATTTAAATGTGATTTTGTCAATATTTAGATTTTTTGTTTGCACCCTCAGATTCCATATATTCAAATAGTTGTATCCTAACAAACCATGCATCAATGGCTTTCAGACGATGTATAAATCTCAATTTCAAAAAAATTGACCCTTATGACTGGTTTTGTGGTCCAGGGTCACAAATGCAAAAATACAAATGCATAAGTCACTGTTTTAGAATTGTCTTCAGCACAATCATGCCTGCATTCTATATTAATAAAGATTTGATATAAAAAAACAACTTCAGTAGACGCAGTTCAATGTTAGCAACCCCCACCCATGTGTATTTTCAGGGTTAACAGACCCAAGTCGGAAATTCTTTCTGGTAGCACATTTCTGCAGGTTTATACAGAGCGAATAATGAAGCAGTGCTTAACAAAGACTTCCGGTCTGAATAAAGATTTGAGAGCAGCCGCAGGGAATTCAGTTCAGACAGGAAGTGCATCGAACGGCCAAGGAGAGGGAAACCTCTGACCCAGAGACCCGTCAACTGTCTGGGAGAACACACGGATGGCTCGCAGGCGTAGACGCAGCCCCGGTGTGTGTGCTTCTGTGTGTGTAGAAGCGCTGAGAAAGCAGGAGTCCATGATCACAATAACGTGTTTAATGTGTAAACTAGCGAGAGACGGATTATAGCTGTCCGTGAGAACTGCGAGGAGGCGACAATTCAACTGTTCACCTTTTCTCTCCACATCCGTCCTCATAATGACCTGTCTATTCTTCCGCTGTCTTGCCTTACCTCAGGCACCTTGCCTCCATTTCTTCATTGCATTTCCCAATTAGGCTTGTACTCATTGTTAGTTTATTAGCAATGGCAGGGGCTCCACAAATGTGTTTGCTGATATTCACTTGTTAATGACCAAATTCAAACCCTATTGAACGGATACGCAGCTGTGAGAGGCCGCTAATAATAGTCTCCCTGAGACAAAAGATGAAGGAAATGGCATTACAGGGTGTAACAATAGAACTCCATTGGTACTCTAATGGCACGGCCTTTCATTTAGAAATGGTTTCTTTTTTTAATTCTTTGAGCTGCCTGCATAAATCCCTGCACTCAGCGGAGGCATTTCTGCAGGTCAGGAGCATGCATGTGGGAGCGCATTTGTACGCGCTCCCTCTAAAAGTATTTCCACCTGGGGAAAGCCCTCCCCGCGCATTCGGCTGCGCATTAGCGTGGTTTTAACGAGGCAGGTACTGTTCATTAGGGCAGAGGTAAGGGGGAGGAAAGTGAGAAGAACAAACAAGTCGAGGCATTTGTTCACAGTGTAATCTACACATCAATTATCCTGCTGAGCTAATTAGCACCTAGCTCTACCCCAGGTACCTGCACTCTCACAAGAAACGGCTTTCATGCCTGTGATCAAAAGAGAACGGCTCGGAGGGAAACGCTCAGAGAACTGAGCCAGAGAGGTGGACAGGACATCAAAACTTCCACTTTTACCCATTGAACTGTGCTGCGCAACTCTCTGCGGCCCTCTGTACACCTAAAGAGAACAGGGGATGCTCAATTAAGTAAGGAACATGCTTGCATTGTGGTGCACCATTGGCAGAAAGACTGAAGCTTTGATGCTACCTTTTCCTTACACTTACAAAAAAAGTACTGTGGTGAAACTTTACGCATATTGTGACATGCATCTGAGTGTAGCGAATTACTGAAAAAGAAACAAATGTAGGACAGTGACTTGGTTGCATCAGTTGTTAATTGATATATGAGCATTAGGGATGTGTATCCTAGAGAGGATAAATCAATCTACATATACAATACTGGTCAACATTATTGGTCACTTTCTGAATAATACAAATATAGCGCATCTACTAATAATTATATATAAATATATGTTTTTTTTACCGAGGCAAATATGTTAGAAACAATGCATCGTGATACAAATGCCAATTTGTTTTAGATGCACACTTTTTTAAATCGATGTATTATCGATGCATTTAATTTTTGCTGATGCACCGATGCAAATCTGTGAATTGTACCATTCCTAGTGAGCATTATATGAGTATTTCACTTGGTGGAGGCAGATGAGCATGAGCTTGCATAAAACGAATGGAGAAGGACCAGTTGTTACATTTAAATGACAAGGTCTAAACATATGCATAGATGATACGTTTGCAATAACATGCATTTTGAAAAAAGGTGAAATTTTATTTAATGCTGACTTTTTTTATAAATGGTGTTTTAAAATGGCAATATAGCCGGTCAGCATGCTTGTTGGGTTTTGGAAATTGTACTATTTTTATTACCATAATATAATTATTTATATCAGTACATTTAAAACAAAATCACTCGCATCTTTTGAGTTTAGCATTACTTGATTTGATTGCAGTTTTACAAATATTTGTTCAGATATGATCTATTATGCAGTGCAGGTCATTGTCTCAACATTGAGCATATGAATATGAGCATCTTTGTCATGCTAACGGCCTCCGTTCTGCAGTAAAGGTGCAGTTGTGTTTAAGCAGCCCAGCTGAAGATTAGGCTTAAGAGAGGCGCATTTAGCATAAGAAAGCTTGGCGGGGGGTCCGCCAGCGTGCCGCGGGGCTGTCTGTCTCAGGTCGTTATTTGGGTTGAGCTGCACACGGGTCTTGTGTGACAGATCGTGGGGCGATCGCAGCATCCAGCTCTAATTAAACGCGTCGTGTGTTTCTCAGGATGGCAGTGAAAAAGCAGGTGAGAGAACTTGAATGTCTTTCCGTGTGTTTATGCCATGCATTAGTAATGCGCAGGGACGTTTACCAAGTCAAACTCGTTTCCAGAGCTTATCGATGACGGAATATCGTGTTAGTGAGCGTGTGTAAACCAACCGGTTGAGTTAAACAGCTTGCTACTGGTGTTCATCAGCGAGCAAGGGTTAATTGGGCTGTGTAACTGTGTCAGGTGCGTGTGGGGCATCGGTGGCCCCGCCGGGCTCTTGGGGGCCCCTGTTGTCACCAGGGCCTCATTTGCTGATTGGAGAACGGAGGTAACAGGATGAAAAGGGGCTGTTTCCTGCAGCTTGTTTGATACCTGGTGGGGAGCTTTTCAGGTGACAAAGACCCCGAGCGGTGGGGGGGGAACAGATGTGTTCTACCCTCTCATTAGCATCTGAATGAGCAGCTCAGATTGGGCTGGCCGGGGGGTTCTACCTCTCACCTGGATAGTCCTGCTCTGATCTTTATACCATCTGAGGACCTCTGCCCCCCCCGTTCCCTCTCTCCGTCTGACCCCCAGCTGGGTGCTGGCAGAGTTTTATGACAGTAATCGACCTGAGCACAGATGCATTTCCCAAAACCTGCCCTCGCACGGATTTCACTCTCTCATTGTGCCTGAAACGCATCGGGAAAATTCTGCCCCACAATGAATGCTCCCCCCCGTGACCCCCTCTGCCAAGGCCTGGAAGACATCCAAGAGGCTGTTTTCACCCCCCGCCCTGTGCGCTTTATTATTTTATTAATTTTCCATTCATGCGGACAGAAAGGCCTCCGTATTTTACAGCATCGGGTTGATAAATGGCGTTTCCTTTTCTTCACTTCTGACAGATCCAGAGAAAACAAAAAAGCCTCTGATGCTCTTTCTTTGCTCGTGAGATATGTTTCAATATAAATTGTGTTGCCCAAATATACCCAAATGAATGATGATAGCAGTTTAGATCATTTGATCATGGATAATTTGTAATGAGATCTCAGACTTTGTATTGCAGACTCTGAACACAGTTTGTGATATTACTGGGTCTTTTCTTAGGAGACTAATCTCCATTTGCTCTCCATTTGTTCTCATCGCCATCTACAGATGGAGAAACTCTTGAGATCTCATTTGTGACTGTTTTCCTGTGGGGAACAATGTTTAGGGTGTGTGTTCTTCTTCTACGTGTAAACTGTTTTATGTCAATGTGTTTGATTTGTAGAAAGTCATGCTGATCTTCAGGTGGGACTCTGTAGGACAGAGATAAAGGTTTTCTTTCTAAAGGTTGGTCTGCGAGCCAGGAATGCAGTGCAACCTTGAGTGGCTCAAAACGCTGTTCTCAGCTTGTACTTATCTCAGGGTCCGGCTGATAGTTTAGCACTGCAGAATAAGATGGGAAATATAGAAGCAGCGAACACAGGACGAAGTGCTACTCTGTTGTTTTGGCGGTCCGTAGAGAGACTCACAGACTAACAGACGTTCCTGCTTTTATTGTGAATGATTCATCGGCGCAAATTATTCCAAAGAAAAGAAAACACACCTTACGTTTGTCTGCAATATGCTCATTCTTTATTTATATCAAAGCAAATCACAGTCAAATGATCCCGTAATTACATCTCAGATTGTGTTTAGCCATTATTACTCCAAACACGCTGTAATCTGCTCTGACAGAGCTATATGTTATTGTAGCGCTCCTATTAATCTTGCACGAGGTGAAATACGTTTGCAAAAGCAGATCGGGGAAATACTCTATACAATATGTATTGATGTTTTAATCAGCTCTGGCAAAATTAATTTAGCTGTGATTGCTTACATTTGAATTTGCATGTACTTAGTGCAAGCTATTTATTTTGATAGATTCCTGTTTTATTAAAATAGGCCGTACGGCCCTTTATCTGCGAAACATGCCATGTTTCTGCTGCGGGTAGTTTGTTTTTCCGAGAGCTGCATTGTGAATGTGATCGGTTCTCGAGTGTGTCATGAATCTTTGCTCCTTAGTCAGAGCCACAGATCATAATTTCCACAACGCAACTGAAATGAAGGTACACATATAGAAGGCTCAGTGAAAGTGTGTGAGCGATGCAGAGCAGATTGAGTGCCTCACCCTTATTAAATAGTTTGTCTGGCTGATAACACTGCACTGTGACAGCCGCACCCACACAACCCCACAACACAACATACTGCACCCGTCACAACATACTGCACCCGTCAGCGCATTCCTCTACCTGCCCGTGTGTGTGTGAGAGAGAGAGAGAGAGAGAGAGATAGAGAGAGAGAGAGAGAGAGACAGAGAGAGAGAGAGAGAGAGAGAGAGAGAGAGAGAGAGAGAGAGAGAGAGAGAGAGAGAGAGAGAGAGAGAGAGAGAGAGAGAGAGAGAGAGAGAGAGAGAGAGAGAGAGAGAGAGAGAGAGAGAGAGAGAGAGAGAGAGAGAGAGAGAGAGAGAGAGAGTGTCTTTGTGTCAGTCTGTTGTACAGGAGCGCTTGGCTGGGGAGGGCAGAGAGGCGTTTACCCCTGGAAGAGACCTCGAGTATTGCACTGACAGAAGATCAACTGCATTAACAGACCTTATTACACAGCTCTCTGGGATACTCGATTGTGATTGGTCAATGGCGGCATTCTGCGTTCAAATATTTTAACTGTATTTTAATTCCACTAAATTGTATTAAGCGGTTTCATTCGTAACTTGTTTTGGACAGTTTGTGTAAATGAATCGATTCGTAAATGATTCACCAATTCATTTTCATCACTCCACTTTTTTAAAAGTCATTTGAAATATTTTGTTAAATGCTGTTTTTTATCGCTATGCTTTTGATGCAGTTTTATAAACTAGAATGTTTCTACTTGTATTAATTGTATTCAATGTGAATTTATGGAAAAAAAATGTAATACCAGTTATACAAATATGTTCTAAGAACATTTTGTTAGCATTCCCATTAAGATATAAAAACATAATCTCTGAATATTCTCTGAACATTCAACAGTTTTTTTATTATTGTTATGCGAGCATAAAGAGACATAATAATTTTGCAAGCACTGTGGGAATGTAACATATTTAGTGTTCTCTGAACATTCTAAAACAAGTAACATTTAAACAAAGTTCCAAATAAAATGTATCCGAAATAAAACATTCCATGAATTCGGTATACATAATATTTAATGTGCTAATGTTCTGAGAACATTATTAAGGACTAAATAACTCTGAACAAAGGTTCTATTATTGTTACTGTAATTATGTTTGTTCATAACTTTGGCAGACACATTTCTGAAAGCGTTTCGTTTTAGCTGTGATTGTTTTACAGTATGAAATGAAATAAATAGATATGCATCACTTCAATAGTCTCCCCTGTACAGTTTAATCAACTACTTTTAAAGGACATTTGACTGTAATTCACCTACTTTAAATGATGACTAGCCCCAGAAATCTCAGATGCATGCGTCTCTACTGATATCTGGAGACGTCTTTGTGTGACGTGTTCGATTCTTGCCCCATCAGAAGTCTGGAAGAGTGTTTTTCAGGTAAACACCAGTGAAAGGCTCCTGTGTCTGTGTGTGTGTACTTGAATGAATGTTTTAACAGCGCTCGGAGATCAGCTGCAGTCAAATACACACTAAAGTGATCACAGCTGAGGACTGCATCAATATTTGATGAGCAACCTGGTTGAAAAGAGTCGAGGAGCATTCCGTTCCCTCATCCTGTTCATTCACCGCAGCGGCCCCATCTGAACATGTTTAGGTGGGAAGACAGCAACAACCCGAGAGCAGGTGTCGTTCTGTTCCTCTTTTATATTTATACACGTTTATGGAAAATATAAAGCGGCAAGAGAAAAGTGAAGCGTGCTGAACGCTCGCCTCATTCACCGCCGAAACGACCGCCGCATAAAAGGCCCTTTCAGACGAGAGAAAATAAGAAATTGTGTGTCTTTGTGCGAGAGAAGTGGCGGTGTGCCGGGACTGGGGCAGAAAGCGTTTTATCTAAAGGTTTTGTGTGTATTTGGTTAGTTACGGCAATTATGGTCACTAACTGACAGCCAAACGCATGCGGGAGAGCGAACGGGCTGCTTCTGCGTGCAACACTCACTGACGAACATCTGCTGAGAGATTTGCATATTAATTAACCCATATTAACTCTAATTATTCTGGGAAATTATCAAATAAATTACATTTCTAATTTTAACCTTTCCTTTGCTTGACGGATGTGAGAGCCGGAGATACCCCTGTTACCCCGCACTCACCTGCACAGATGCCCCCCCGTCTCTTCTCTCCTCTCAATTCCCCTTTGCTCTTTCATGAAGGGTTTATTTATTATCTTTGGCCCAGAAGTTCAGATTTGGGCTTGCCCTGCAAAATGTCCATCCACTGCCCCCACCACAAACACGATAAACAGATGCTTTTAGAAATATATCAGCATTCTTAAAACATGTTTTTTTATTAAAAAAATGCATTTAGTGTATATTTTCAATCTTTTATTCTATGAATAATGACTTTATAATCTATTTTGAATTAATGTATTATTTTAGTTTGAATTCATTTATATAGCGCTTTTCTCAATACACATTGTTTTAAAGCAGCTTTACATAAAAATGCATTGAATTTATAAATTTACAAACACTTTAGATGTGGAAAAATATTTTACATTTAATACTTTTATTACTTTATTTTGAAAACGTTTTATAATTTTCAAGTCATTTAAAATGTATTTATATAACAGTTTTCACATTGTTTCAAAAAAGCATTACATACAATCATGATGTTAATGTTTATAATTGATCTTCATGCCTTTATCAGATTAGAGCTGGACAATAATATATATATAAGATATGAACAATCAAGCAGTTGAGATTTGCTATGTAGTGTATATTTATTGGCCTATGCAAGTATTCTGTATGTATAATGTTGGACATTCATATGTATCCAACTATATATAAAGAGCTGGGAGAAGATATAGTTCTATTTTGCAACTAAATAAAAAATCAAGCTATACCTGCAAAACTAAAAATATTTAATTGTATATCATCCATTGTGACTTGTTTTGGTACAATGCACCACAAAAGTGTTCAGTACATTGGAAAAACAAGGTATAAAAGCACGTGCATGTTATTTTGAAGATCTTTGGTCAGTTTGGCTGAATCTGGGTTTTCTGTATTGTTGCCCTGTGCACACAGATTTTCTTGCGTCATTTATCCCAGGGTGGGCGAGAGATCTTTTGTGTGCATGTGTTTTTTTGTTGGCTCATGGATGGAGAGGGGGGGCGACCCAGAGCAGCACAGATGGTGGAAGCGAGCTGGCCGGTCCGGTCCGGTCCGGTCCGAGCAGCTAAACCTTCAGCCTTTCCAGCCTGTTGCTCCGGCCCCGCAAAATAAATGGGACTTTAATTGAATTAGAGTCCGGCCACTGTGGCCGCCTCACGGCAGAAATGATTGAGCATATCCCCTTCATGAAGCATATTTTACACATCGCTGAGTTTCTCCATTCACTGACCTCTCAAAGCTGCTTCACTCTTTCACTCGTCTTTTGTTCGCTCTCGGCTGCTGCCCTTCTGTCCCTTTCTCTTCACCACACCACCCCCTTTCTCTTTCTTTCACTCTTTCTTTTTTTCTCGAGGCGTTGCACGGCTTCCCCAAAACCCCCATATCAGACTGGAAGAGTTTCATACGAAAACTGTGCATGGACATAAAAGCAAACAACTTCGCTTGCATGATAAAAGATGCTTGTTTTGATAAACATTATAATTACAAATCATGCTTGTCTTGAGAAAAATATCTCCGTAATATCACGTGTCTCCTCTTTTAAATGACATCTCAACTTTGTCTCAAACATTTCTCATCAAATAATCTGAATTCATTTTGAATCTCGATGGTCTTACAGTATTATATGAAACATTTGTGTTCGTTTTGTGCATATTTATTTTTACTTAGAAACATTAGGTAAAGGAGAGACTAGCTGAGATGCACGACTGAGCAATATAATGGGATATACTGTAATACCAGTGCACGACCTCAAAGGACAACTGCATTGCGTGCTAATTCATTCCTGAGGAAAAAGAGTTTTTGTTGAGATAATAATGTTTATTTATAAATTAGTTAAACATTGAAATAAGATTGAGTAAGATAAGTTTCCATCGTTAACTAATGAGCAGTACATTTGTTACAGTATTTATTCATATTTGTTAACATTAGATACAAATGACAATTTGTTCATTGTTAGTTAGTTCATGTTATCTCAGGTCCAATAATTAATATTAACAGATATGCCTTTTAATGAACATTAACTAAACACTTTAAGAGTATTTCTCACTGTTAGTTCACGTCAACTAATGTATTTGACTAATGTTATCTAATTGAACCTTGTTGTAAAGTGTTACCAAATAAATTCCCCACATAGATCATCAATCTCTGAAAGCTGACGTGAAAGGAAAGTGCGAGTGTTTAAATCTATTGTTGTCCCGCCGGAGGTGTTCAGGTGACCTGCATGTGTGAGGCCGGTTATCTTCAGCACGGTTCACGTCTCCTCTCATTAGCCCTGACGACTCGAGCGCAGTGTGTAGGTTTACCTGCGGGGGTCTGTCACCTCCACACACAGCGTCAGGGCCACAGGCTCGTCTCTGGGCTCCTCTAGGGGCCGTGTGTCTGCGCCGGACCGCTGTGAGACCCTCAGGTTGGGCTTGTGTTGCAGTGAGAGAGAAACCCAGCCTGGGGCACTTTGGGAATAACAGGGGTATCCTCAGACTCGTGCAGATTACTGGATTCAGCGAGGAAAGTTTGTTTCATTGTATCTGTATTTCTTGCTTCATTTTAAAGTATGTCAGCAGTTGGCATAAGAAAGCATTGGCTTTTAAACAGATTCTCCTGCTGATGATGACCTAGAGCTCTTGCTTTAGAGACAAAAGGACATAATTTGTGGTTTGATCAGCAGTTTTCATGACACATTTCCTTTTGAAACAGGAAGTTGAGGCGAGGGATATCAAAAGGCTTGCCACTTTTTACATTTAGCAGACGCTTTTACCCAAAGTGCATTCCGGTTATACATTTATTGTCAGTACGTGTGTTCCCTGGGAATTGAACCCACAACCTTTGCTCTGCTGATGCAATGCTCTACCACTGAGCCACAGGAACACTTTTATTGACATAACTGATAGTTAAGCTCATGCCAGACGCTATGCCAGGGTGGAGAGCAGTGTTATTTCAGTATCAATACACTATATTTGTTTTATTTAATATTTTGAATTAGATTGCATTTGTATATTTTCAGTTTTTTACTTCAATTTTAAAGTTTTAGTATATCGGTATGCATTTTTTTATCTGTTTGAGTTTATTTAGTTAGTAGATTAAGTTCAACTAAGTGAAAATGAAAAAGTTTGTATGTATATTTTTAGTGCTGTTGAACAATTAATCGTGATTAATCACATCCATAATAACAGTTTTTGTTTATGTAATATATGTGTAAGTACTGTGTCTATTAATTATTTATATATAAATACACACACTTACGGTATATATTTTGAAAATATTGACATGTATATATTTATATTATTTACATAATTTATATGATATATAAATATATTTAATATAGAAATATAACATAATTATATTGAATATATGCATGAATGTGTGTATTTATATATACATAATAAATATAAACTGTACACACACATATATATTATGAAACAAAAACTTTTATTATGGATGCGATTAATCACGATTAATCGCTTGACAGCACTAATTGTTTTAGTTTACTTCAGTTAACATTTTATTTTGATTAAGTTTGTGTGTGTGTGTGTGTGTGTGTGTGTGAGAGAGAGAGAGAGAGAGAGAGAGAGAGAGAGTGTGTGTGTGTGTGTGTGAGAGAGAGAGAGAGAGAGAGAGAGAGAGAGTGTGTGTGTGTGTGTGTGAGAGGGAGAGAGAGAGAGAGAGAGTGTGTGTGTGTGTGTGAGAGGGAGAGAGAGAGAGAGAGTTACCCAGAGAGCAAAGAGTGTGTGTTCACTGTGAGACAGGAGAGATCGAGACCGAGACGCACTTTCTCCTTCACTGTCATAAATACAGATCCATAAGACACCTCTACTTCAACAAACTCACCAACTTCATAAAGAACTTTACAGCCATTAGTGAAACAGATCAGATAAAGATACTATTAGGAGAGGGACAGACAGCAGCACTTGCTGCGAGATACGTGTGGATGTGCCACAGCCTGAGAGACAGTAGGTGAGTGTGTGTGTGTGTGTGTGTGTGTGTGTGTGTAACTCTGTGTCTGTCTGTGTGTGTGTGTGTGTGTCACAGTCTGAGAAACAGCAGGTGAATGTGTGTTGTGTTTGACCTGACCTGCATGTGTGTTACCCTATTGTCCACCACAGTGATCCAGTATGTATATATGTATGTTTCTATGTAAGTTAAAGACTGTGGTATCAAACGTTCACACGTTCTAATGTGTTACAGTTTAATACTTATAAGATGTTATAATATCCTATTAATGCGATGTTCATTTAATTATTACATTATTATTTTTGTATCTTTTTGTACATGATTATTAAGCTTTGGCCATATTGTATAATTTACAGTCATGCCAATAAAGCAATTTTGAATTGAATTGAATTGAATTGAGAGAGAGAGAGAGTGTGTGTGTGTGTGTGTGTGTGTGTGTGAGAGAGAGAGAGAGAGAGAGAGAGAGAGAGAGAGTGTGTGTGTGTGTGTGTGTGTGTGTGTGTGTGTGAGAGAGAGAGAGAGAGAGAGTGTGTGTGTGTGTGTGTGTGTGTGTGAGAGAGAGAGAGAGAGAGAGAGAGTGTGTGTGTGTGTGTGTGAGAGGAGAGAGAGAGAGTGTGTGTGTGTGTGTGTGTGTGTGTGTGTGTGTGTGTGTGTGTGTGTGTGTGTGTGAGAGAGAGAGAGAGAGAGAGAGAGAGAGTGTTAGTTAACTATAAAAACCCTCAATTAATTTTACAGAGAATTTCTTTGAACATAAATGTGGGTGATTTCCGATTATTTTTGTGCTTTTTTTGCCAGAAGAGAACGACTCTTTTAAATGTGCTTTTGTTTGTTAACAGTTAAGAATGCAGATAGTTTGTCACACTTTTAACATCTTTGAATAAGTTCCTCTGGGTTGTAGTCTAAGTGTGTGTTTGCGTTGAGAAAGCGAGCATCAGAATCAATACCATCTTGCACGGCCCTGCGATTATCAGCCGCAGAAATGACAGGCCTGTCTGTAGGTTAAGCCCAACATTAACGGTGACTGGGGCAATTAGGAATGTCACTTTAATTATCTGTGGCATCGGAGTGAGAGATGTTCCTTTCATTTGTTTGAAATCAAAAGCAGAGGAGCAGGTAGCATCGGCGAGAGAATGGCAGCCGTAATCGCCTTTGTTCCCTTTGACACTCGCAGAAGACGGCGACGAATAGAGAGTGTCATCAGAGGAGAACTTAGCCGGCAAGTAAACATTATCGTTTCTTTGTGTCTGCGCTCTGGGGACACAAAAGACTGATTAGAGATGAGGTGAGGAATCACTGTAATGGCTGCCGTGACATTAGCAGGTTGGAATTATTGTGTTGAAGAGCACAATACCGGCGTGTGATAGGCTGTCTGTCAGCCAAACAATGCTCTCGCTCCGGAGTTTTTACTCTATATGAAGTTCCACCAACCCATCATTATGTATCGGCCTTTTCAAATCTCCCAGCAGCGAGTACAAAGTTGATGGATTTTGTTTTTAACTTCTCAAGATGTCATTTGTTCTCTGTAGAAGCGCTCTCTCTCTCTCTCTCTCACCCATTTTTCTTTACTTGTTCATGAACACATTCTCGCTCATTTTGAGAACTTCTTTTAACATCCAAATGTCTTTGTATCATCACAATCTGCTCTGGTGTAATGGTCAGAAGGTATTTAAATGTACACTACTGTTCAAAAGTTTGGTGTTGATAAAGATGTTTATTGAAAGAAGTCTCTTTTGTTTACAGCAATACACAATAAAGCGCTATATAAATGCATCATTCATTCATTCATTCATTCTTCTGGCTGCATTTACTTGATCAAAAATTACAGTAAAATAGTAAAATGTTAAATGTTATTTAAATTTAAAATAGCTGTTTTCTATGTGAGTATATTTTAAAATATAATTTATTTCTGTGATTTAAATGATAAATTGAATTCTAATATGCTGATTATGAAACATATCTGATTATTGTCAATGTTGAAAACAGTTGTGCTGCACATTATTTTTATGGAAACCGTGATGTATTTTATTTTTTCAGGATACACGTATAGAAAGTTCAAAAGAACAGCATTTTTATTTTTAAATACAAATATTTTGTAACATCATAAATGTCTTTAATGTCACTTTACGAATAAGGATGTTAAAGTGGCCAATTCAAAGCCCATATATTTGCTCCAGAACTGTCTTTTCTGCGGTCAGACTCGTGGAAGTGTTCCAGCACCGGCAACCCGTCCAGAAATATAACGTCTTAGAATGTAAATGTGTTGAAGGTATATCTGGACCACACATCAAGTCTGAATGTCTCACTTATTCTTTTGGCTTTTCTATACTTATTTCCTCCCTCCCTCTTTCTCTGTCTCTTTTCTTGGGTTCTTTCTCTCACCGAGAGCATTACTCAGTCTGAACTTGCCTAAACCCTTGTGGTCACACCTCTTGAAAAGGTTTTGTTTCCCCTGTCAATTGGTATTCAGCCCAGGTCACATACGCACACACATACACCGTTTTCATTTTAATTTGCACCTGTTGTGCAGTTGTTCGGGAGGCAAGTGCAGACCAGTGGATTAGCCAAAGATCATGTTAGGAACAGATATGCCTAGTGTAATCTTTTTGTCCACAGGGGAATATTAAGATAGACTGCGCTTTGTGTGTGTGTGTGTGTGTGTGTGTGTGCTGGCATACTCTCGCGTACCAAACTAAACAATGCACAGATTAAAATAAATATAAATCTACATGGAATGTCTTCTTTTATTAACTTATCTCATAGGAGTTTAATAATCATTAATAGTTGATGTATCACATGCATGCACAAGTTCAGTGATAACTTAATAATCTGTAATATTGATCATCTGTTTGCATATGTGTTTTTCGACAGTGTTGGACTATGAGAACGTTGTAGAAACCGGATCAGAGACAGAAGAAGAGGACAGACTTCTGGTGTCGGAGGAGGACGGCTTGCTTAATGAGGCGGGGAGTCCAGTCAGCCTCGTCAATCATGAGTCTTTGGCTCCGCCCTCTCCGATCCCTGGGTCACACACTGCTGAGGAAGACTGTGGAGGACGAAGATGATATGAAGGATAGTGGAATAGAGAACGTCTGGCATGAAAACGACTTGCTGTCTGTCGATGGTACCGGTGAGTTACGCCCATTGCTTTATGAAAACACACCCCTTCCCTATATGACACACCCTTTTTTATATTGGATACACCCATCTTCACTAAGACACATACTCTATTCTTCTAGACATGCACATCTTCTCTTAGAAACACCCTTTCATCTCTTAGACACACCCGTCTTATCTTAGTCACACCCCCTCCTTTCTTAATAGGTGTATTCGACTTGAAGTGGCGCTGCGCCGAATGATCAGTGTATGACATCAAAGTACCGCGAGAGCAGATGGATCCGTAAGCTTTTGAATCGCTCTTGCTGTATTTTGATGTCATACACTGATCATTCTACGCAGCGCCGCTTCAAGTCAAACACACCAAGTAACTCAAATCTTATCTTAGACACGCCCATCTTATCGTAGACACACCCTCTCAACTCATAGATATGCCCATATTCTCTTAGACACACCTTCTCTTCTATTAGACATCCACGCCTTCTCTTAGACACTCTTGAACATGCCCATCTCCTCTTAGACACACCCCTCCTTTCTTAGTTACTCGCACATTCTCTTAGACACGCCCATCTTTTATCTCATGAATAAAGTTCGATATAAACATATAATATTTAAATACCAATAAAGTGTGGGTAAATATTATTTTATCAGTGTTTTTTTTTTTTTATAAACGTGGCTCAGTACAGCTTTACTGTTATAATAACACAGATTAGAATAAACACGCAACACACGTCGTGCTTGTCATCACAGAATCTAACCAATGAGAATAAAGTGTGTCATCATCACGGCCATTTTCTAACCAGGATGCATTGCTTTTTTTGGGCGGCAGTCGAGAAAGCCTACTCTCTCTTATATTAGACATGCCCATCTTCTCTTAGACACACCTTCTGTCTTCTCAGACACTGCCCTCATCTTTTAGCCACGCCCATCACATATTAGACACACCCTATCTTCCTTAGACACGCCCCTCTCCTCTGTATGTTGTCCCTGATATGTTGTTGAAGCCAGTGCAACTAGAGCAGAACGCTTCTCTTTAATTATCACATAAGACCTGTTTCTGCCTGTAATCGTCGGAGGTGCATTCGGCCCGGTTTGCAGAGCATCATTGGTAATTGCAGTAATAGCAGAGCATCACGTGCCCATGTAAAAGTGGCTCCCGCTTTCCTCCTGCAAGCTTCATTGGTGCGGGAGGCGCAGTCAGAGACGCAGAGAGATAAATACTCTTAATGAGGGAGAGAGGTAATCATTAAGGGAGGCCAGGCTGCTGCTCAAGTCATTAAGAATCTTAAATGAAATTTTTATTTTTATGATAGCCATTTACATGTGTAATAAGAGTCAATGATTCTTAGAAGCGTATGACAGAAACATAGGAGTGTGAGAGCCCATGGAAGACAGACCATCTAAATGAGCACTTCTTCGCTATTCATTTCTGCTAATGAACTAGCTGTGCACAGAGCCGAGAGAAAGAGGGGGGCGTTCGCTAGTCTAAAAATGTAATACGCCCTCCAAAAAAGCCGGGGTAGTGGCATTAGGAATACTATGAATCCGATTGTTCTTCAGTAGAGCAGCCGGCTTCATTATTTACAGCGGTTCGGAGAATCCAAGCGTTTTCGGCGGTCCAGGATTTCTCACACTTCTGTGAACTAAAGACCCGTTTCATGACCCCAACCGTTTGAGATGACATAGAGTACCACAGAAACGGGAATCGTGGCCACACACTTTCATAAGCCCACATCCACTGTCACATGTGAGAGTAAAACAACACTGAACGTGGTCGAATGAAGTCGGTATATCTAACTTTATCTTATTTTTAGAATTTTTTTATTTAGATTTTAGAAAGAGTTTTTGTAATTGGGGTTTTATCATGTTTATTACTTTGTATTTTATCCTATTTTTTTATTTTCTTATTTTTTTTTCAGAATTACTTTATGGTTTTAATTTTACTTGTTTTAATACTTTACCGGACATGAGAAATGCCTTGGGAAGTACCTTAATATTTGATTTCGGTTAACACATTTTTGTATTTTAGATACATTTTAATTATTTGTATTTATTTTTAGTTAACAATAATAACCCTGCCCCCCCTCTAAACCACATAAAGTCCTGAGTTTGTAATTACAGTTCTTGTATATATGTGAATATTAAGTAAACAAGTTTTAAAGTATACTTTGATAGCCAGTGATATATTTGTTGTTATTATTTTTAACATGATGCCACAGATGCTGTTGATGGAGCTTAACTCATATTGAACCCAGAACATTCCTTTAATTTGATAAACCCTCTTGGAGCCGGAATGTCTGTGATTCCGCTGTGTTGCAATTCCATGATGTGTGTGTGTGTGTGTGTGTGTGATGTGTGTGTGTGTGTGTGTGTGTGTGTGTGTGTGTGTGTGTGTGTGTTGTGATAAAAACCACGGCCATGTTTCTGAACTGCTGGGGTGACGTTCATTAGCTCCGGAGGAAGACGCCAAAGTCTCTCTCTCTCTTTCTCTCTTTTGTGCGCTCTTTCCAAACTTGTGGGCACTTTTCTTCTGCGTCTCTGTGTTTTTTCTGGCGTTTGGTGCCGGAATGTCTGCACTGGTACCTCAGCACATAGCTCTGTCCTGAGATAAGGCCAGCACGCTCTCCCTCACTCGTTTCTTGTCTGTTTGCTCCGGTCAGTCAGATTGCTGCGTTGGTGTTGTCCTTGACTCGCTCTCATCTCCCATAATGCCCTTCACTAGTGTATTACATTGTTATCATTGACAGAGTCTTTAAATAAATCACCTGCGTTCCTCCCCACCTTGTTTTTCTGTTTGATTTTTTGTTCCATCTTTTCTTGTATTTTGGATCCTTCCAAGGACCTCAGAGAGTCAGGAGGTTCAGATGGGAGCCGTGTGTTTTCACAGAGCGCACTAGCGGGCCCATACAGACGTGAATGTTTTGAGAGTAAACCGTACGGATGGAGTGAAATCATCAGGAGGAATAGATTCAACACGGGTCTCATTCAGAGGCCTGTTTACTCACCCACCACCTCAAAACTGATTTATCAGCCTGAGACGAGAGCACAACTCCCTCGGCTCTCCAAACTGAGGAGGACTAGCTCACCTCCTACTGGAATATTTGCCCCCTGCCCCCCCGAAACACTGATAGTAAAACTGATTGAATGAAGGAGAAAAAATAATAATCCAAATTGTGTGTTCCAGTAAAAGTTCTGTGCAGAAGAATTAAAAAAACAATTAAAACTAAATAATCAGAAATAAAGAGAATGAATGCATAAATGTGAAAGGAATAGTTAAAAAATAATATTCCATTATAATATATTGTTATATAGTACTATATTATTATTATTATTGATGTAAATAATAAATTAAATAAAAACACATTTTAATGTTATTTTAAATGTATAGCTTTTAAAAAAATATTATAATATAGTTAAACAGCTATTTTTTTGTTGGAATACATTTAAATATATAAATTATAAACATAAATTCTAAGGTGTTGATGCATTTAACACATTATATTTTATATGTTTACATATATTTTTATAGTTGTGTTTTATGAATCAATACATTATATGTAGCCATGCAATGTTTTGTTTTTGATCCCCATAAACTCTATAAAAGGTGTAGTTATATGTGTATATAAATAAAATGAATAGTGCATTTATATTTACAGTACTGTATACATATAGTTATATAAAAAAAATAAATGTTGACATTTGCATTGCAGACAGTGATCACCAGAGAAGAGGTGATACAATTTCATCATATAAATCAATTAATTAATTAATATATGTTCTCAGGACCCTTGCAATAGCAATAACTGATCTCAGAATGATGATGTTTAAAGCAGAGAGTTGCTCATGATGTCAGCGGTTTAATTAGAGACTCGGTGTTTGGTTTGTGTGTCAGAGACACGGAGCAGCAGCGGATCAGTGCACTGGAGATCGTCTCTCTCTCTCTCTCTCTCTCTCTCTCTCTCTCTCTCTCTCTCTCTCTCTCTCTCTCTCTCTCACACTCTCTCTCTCTCTCTCTCTCTCTCTCTCTCTCTCTCTCTCTCTCTCTCTCTCTCTCTCTCTCTCTCTCTCTCTCTCTCTCTCTCTCTCTCACACACTCTCTCTCTCTCTCTCTCTCTCTCTCTCTCTCTCTCTCTCTACACACTCTCTCTCTCTCTCTCTCTCTCTCTCTCTCTCTCTCTCTCTCTCTCTCTCTCTCTCTCTCTCCTCTCTCTCTCTCTCTCTCTCTCTCTCTCTCTCTCTCTCTCTTCACTCTCTCTCTCTCTCTCTCTCTCTCTGTCTACACTCTCTCTCTCTCTCTCTCTCTCTCTCTCTCTCTCCACACACTCTCTCTCTCTCTCTCTCTCTCTCTCTCTCTCTCTCTCGCTCTGTTTGCTTGTTCAGGTGGATTTTCTGTCCAGATGCAGTGTGTCAGTGAGCTAATAGACTCTCCTCTCCTGTCTGTCTCTCTTTTACAGATGAGCTGAAGGGAGACTATGACACTATGGGGCCCGATGCCGCTTTAGAGCCGGTTGGGAACGGTACAGGTAAGTCATGTGACCATGTCAATTTTCTGTATTGATATAGAGCACATTAGTCCCGTCCACTTATTCAGCAGCCCTAGTTCCAGAAGTATTTTTCCCATTTATTTTTGCCATACGGATAACAAAAAGTCTTATAAGCGTTATAAGAGAATCAGACAAAAAGACAAGAATGTGTGCTTAATGGCTATAGTGAGGGAAAAACTACAGTCCCATGATGCATTACAAATGGAATTAAAAAGACTGAGAAATCTAAAACTATCCATTTCAAAGTTTATTGAAACTATAGGATGTATTTTAAATGGGCATATATACAAACATGTAAGTATTTTGAGAGCTTAGGGAGACTCAATTACATCGTTCTCGGTGCTTTATGGGGATGGTGCACTTTTCTCGCTGCTGCTCTCTGATTGGTGGAATTTTTGTATAGTATCATGGGTAATATATTATTTATTGTGCTTTTAGGCATAGTTACATTAAAAATGTTGAATTGATTGTGTTGATGAGTTCAACACAAGCGTATATAGTTGTTTAATTACCTCAGAGCTCACAACAGGTCTGTCTTTTAAGGTTTATCGGTTATTGTTAAAAATAATTTGCCTGTGGTGAAAATGAATGGAGATTTACTTCCGTTGTACTCTGTTAGTATTTCTGTGATGCAGCATGTCATGCAAACTGAAACATCTAACTTAAAAATGACTCCACTGCTGAGCTTTACGTAGCAGAAGCACATCAACATCGTTCATATGAATCCACAATCATCCGAGTGATTCCTGCTCTCTGTTTGACATCATCACACACACACACACACACACAAGGGTTTGTTTTATGAGAAACACCGTTAGCCGTGTTTGAGCTGTCATCGCTGATGTAGTTCAGGAGGAAGGATGTGTAGTTTTAATAAAGCTTTCTAATGTTAGACACACACTCCAGAGAGAAACGGCTCCGCTGTGCGGCCCACGATCCTCCTCTGCAGGGAGGGACGTTCTCGGCTCGAGCATCAGGAGCGGAAGGAAAACACGAGGACGACGACTTTAGAGTGCTTTCTTCTGCGAGCGCAAACTTCCCCAAATCGCATTTCAGGACAAAATCTAATTTGTGCGCAAACTCGATTTGTTTAGATCATGTAAGCCGCGAAACTCACAGCAGCGAGGAGCTAAACGTGTTCATTTGTCGGGCCCGCGTGTTCACGTGAATGATAGCGAGGCAGGTCTAGTAATGAGAGAGGAGGGAAATCATTTGCTCTGTTAAATAATGTTAAAGGGCTGCTGGCTCTCTGACATTTTCAAGACATTTTTGACAGCGACACAGCCCAGCGGCTCGACCTTTGCACAAATGAGACGATAAAATGTTTACTGTCAGACAAACCTCACTACAGAGTTTATACCTTACACAAGCTCGTCCTAATTAACAAGGTAGCTGATAAAACTCAAGCCACACATGCACTGTCTCTCTGCTGTAATATTTACCTTGTCTGATGAATGGGTGAGAGCTATTTATTCTCCATTAGATAATATTCTATTACATAATAACATAAAACACCTTCGGTTTCCTTTATCTGCTCTTGTAGAGAAATTATGTGGAGAAATAATTATGACGCTGTCTTTGTGTCTATTTTGTACATACACTAATTTTCCATATGAGCACCTCCCAGAGCAAACTGTATTGCTCAGAGGATGTTTTTTACAGCTCAATACTCACTTCTCAATGATGTCTCATGTTGTTCTCAGATGTTTCTCTCCTAAGATTAGCAAACGAGTGACTAGTTGTCATCCAGTAAGAGATATAAAATACCTGTGGAGCAGCTCGATCATTTGATGAGATTGACTTTGATTGCTGACTTTGATATCTTGACAAATCTGAGCACAGTGTTGAGATCTCTTTTGAACCTTTAGAAGAGACACAAGAGATTACTGGATTATTTTTCTCAGGAGAATCTTCACCAAAACTTTATTCAATCTCACTGCTGTCTTTTAGAAAAAAAATATATTTTAAAGACATTTGATTTGTGATTTTTCTTTCTGTTGGCATTTTCATGATGAATTTCAATTGCCAAAAATCACATAACCTCAGCCCTGTGGTCAAAATGTCCTCTCATGTTTAACATATCTATCAGAATCCACCTAGTTAGGAGGTCGATTGGAGATCTAGGAAGTGATGTTGGGATTACAGCATTAGAGGTTGGGATGCCTCTAATACATTTAAAATACGTTAAAAGCTTTTCCTCAATTCCAATGGTTCTCCTGTTAGATTAACTCATACTTCTTATTTTAGTGGCCATTAGGTGGCTAGATAAGGCAGTAATTTAGACATATCCCTCCCAGAACATTTCTCTAATGTTCCTGCGTTCTTTTTATCACAGCTGCTGCCGCATGTTTCCGTCCAGTGCACCATATTGTTCACATGCAGGCAAGGTTTTATTTAAATACTGCCTCTCTGTGTGTTTCTAGTGAAGAGTGTTCACTGCGCTACTGAGTATGAGGATTTCTTTGGCAAGCGTAAACTGGTGGAGAGTGAAAGTCATGTGGTCAGCATTGCTGAATACCTCCAGAGAGGAGACACAGCCATCATCTACCCCGAGGCACCGGAGGAACTCTCCCGCTCCCGCCTCGCCACGCCCGAAGCCAACGGACACGAGGAGAACGGTGAGAATGTCGGGCAGCTGTTGCCGTCGTCTGATTGGCTGCATGCCGGAGTGTTTACCTTTAGAGCGAGGTGCAGCTGTCTGAGTGGTGAAATCATAAACCCTAAATTCCCCATCCCGAGGGGGGCAGCCGCATACCTCTCTTATGAAGAACGTGTGAAAAATTAGACGTGCGAGCCACCCAAAGTGATTACAACAGAGAGAACACAACTGGCCCCCAAACAACATTAGCAATCGCTCTGTGTTCAGGTTTAAACCATTGTAAACAACTGCTTTTAGCAGTAGCAGTTTATTCTGACACAAGCCAAAGAACTCAAGGCCAATTCTGTGGCTCCTGACCCGGATTTAATTTTGGACACCAAGTGGCGACCCATATACAAAAACCATAATGTTACCATAAGCTGAATAGAACCAACACAAATACAATGTTAATATAAGAATGTTTGATAATACTTTACTTGACGCCTTAATCTGTAATACAAAGTACGTTATAATGTATTATATATTTTCAGAAATAATATAATATATATATATATATATATATAAATATAAATAAATGCTCCAAGTAAAGTGTTAACAAATGTTTTTATACCATATGTTTATTTAATATCTACAGAGCAGAGGTGGCTAGTGGCTAAATACATGCTATAACTGCAATTATCATACAAATGAGATGGACACAATTTAGTATATTTATTTTCAACTTAATTTCATAATCAATTTCTTAATTTCTTTTGCAATATTTATATTATACATTCACAAAATGTTCAGTGGATATTGAAATTTACCAGTTATTGGCCGATGTCATCATCTTAAAGTGGCTAAACATCATGCTAATTATCTGCCTGGCTAACATATCTGTCTGTCATTAGTATGTTCCCACTTTAGGAGTGGAAAATAGTTTGAAACATGAATGTGTTATATTTCTTCTGTCACATAAAGCCCATGAGCAAAACTCTGCGAGTTGTGTGAATCCGAACGCACCTACTGTGTGTCTTCATGCATTGGCGTGAGTGCGTGTGTGGGTGGCAGTGCCAACTTTGACGGCGGCAAACAGTGGAGCAGATTGTACAGATACCTCCTCGTACCACCCTGGGCACAGCGCCCATTCGCTGCCATTGATTTGCTGACCTTTTGGCCCGCTGCCCCTCTCTCTCTGCTGCAGACCTGCCACCTGGAACTCCAGATGCTTTCGCCCAACTGTTGACCTGCCCCTACTGCGACCGGGGTTACAAACGCTTGACTTCCCTAAAGGAACACATCAAGTACCGGCACGAGAAAAACGAGGAGAACTTCGCCTGCCCTCTGTGCAGCTACACGTTTGCTTACCGCACTCAGCTGGAGAGACATATGGCCACACACAAGCCAGGACGAGATCAGGTGAGCCGCACTTCCTCTCTCGCTCTGCCTTGCTCTAGCTCTATATCTAATGCACTGTATTCCCTCGGAGAAAAGATATCATTTTGATTGGCAATCATTATTAATTTTTCATGGCATTTTGAAGATGCAGATCTTTTAATGGTTATAGCCTTAATTGAGGTCTAAATGGTTTTTTGATGGCCTGCTCTGATATGATTCTGCAGCCTTATATTCACGATCGAATGACTATGTTAATTTCCAATTTAGAAATTGCATCCGCTCTTTAGGTTTTCTTTTATATTCTTTGAAAAGCAGTTTCTCTGCGGTGACAGAGTAACACATCATAATTTCCATGTGCATAAATGATAAACATGAGCCGAGCACTCTGTTTTTTTTTCTCTTAACAATCTGTCGCAGCATTATTTACACACATTAAATGGGTTGTTGTGGCTGTCGTGTCAAATATAAGACACATTCCCCTGTGCAAACTGGCAACTAAAGCAGGTAAAAGCAAAGTGACGTGCTGATCTCTCTAGAGACTGAACCACTTAAAACGTATCTTTATGACTCAAAGCGCAGTGTGACATCAGAATTGCTCCTGTAATCAATGGCGATGAAGTGCAGCAGCTCTTTTATCTCTCAGACATGACATTCTGACTAGAACAGAATGATTTGATACACGACGAGCTGCCAGCTTCTTCACCTGATGCCACGGGCCGCTCAAAACATGAACAGATGGCCCATTCTGCACCCGTGACCTCTCTAATCCACAAATTACTTCCTATTTGTTGGTCTTTGTTTGTGCGCTTCATCTTTAAAGACTTTTCTGTTGAAATGTGCTGTTGTCTGAAAATGGCCACTGAAATCCATCCGTGATGTGCAGTAGAGCGCTCTATGTGTGTACATGACTCCGATTTACCGATCCTTGCTGAGCCCAATAACATGCAAATACTCAATAAAATGCCCTGCCCACATCACACTTTTCACACTTAGCGCAAGTGCATCACGCCGGGCGGAAAAATCCCTCTCCTCTCGCTGCTGCCACTCACAATTAGGCCGACGGAGTGACTGTATCACATCGAGGGTGATGGCGGGACCAAACCCTGCCTCCATCCTCAGAGGGAAGGTGGGGGGCGTAAAGCAGCTGTTGCTGTTTGTTTATGCGATTCAGCAACATATGAGCGAATGGTGGGGTCCCTCCCCACTGAGGGCCGCCCGGCTCCCTGCTTGATGTTTGAAGGTTGCCGCTGTTTGAACAATCCTCCCTGTGTCCTGTGCTTTATGCCATCTGTCTCCAGCGGAATGCGGGCCTCTCTCTCTCCCCACCAGTTGTCGGAGCCGATCATGGGCGGTGCTCACAGGCCTTTTGTGTTCCTCTGCCCGTTCGACATACTCACCTCCCACTCTGAATTAATTGTGCTCGCCTGGTACGCTCTCTGCTTCTCTGCACTGACGCCCGTATTGTTGTTGTTGTTATTATATTTTGATTTTCGAGGCTCTGCTTTGAATTGCAAATGCAAGAGGCTCAGCGCTCATGTTCTACCTTTGAACAGCAAATGATGTGCCTGCCTACGAGCCGCATTCACACATTATTAAAGAGACGTTTGAAGCCTTTAAACATTCTACAAATTTGTGTCCAATTATGAAATTGCAACATTTATGCGAGCCCACCTTTTTGCTTAATGAACTCTTTGCACAGGTATCTGAAGGATGTGTTGGTTAAATATGTGTGATTTATTCTGAACGATTATGCTAAATTAGATTAAGTGGATCATTTCTGCCACACTAATGAGGAAAAAAGTCTTAAAAATAGGATTGTTTTTGTTCTTTTTTTCCCCCGCTGCCAATGCAGCATTTCTGGCTCTAGAGTCAGTAAATGAAAAGGTATGAGATGCTCTGTTATCGCTGCTCAGATGCACCCAACCAAAGCAAGATGCCGCTTTACAGCGAGAGCCATTTGGCCCGTCATGAAATTATTCACTGAAATCTTGCCGGTTTTGTGTTAGTGCAAGAGAAACTCATGTGAATATTTTTCTCATCCACAGCACCAGATTCTCAACCAGGGTTCTGGCAACCGCAAGTTCAAATGCACTGAATGTGGCAAGGCCTTCAAATACAAACACCATTTAAAGGAGCACCTGCGGATACACAGTGGTACGTCCTTTTCTTTCTTTCATAAATTGTTGCCTTAGATAAGAACGTCCTGATTCTGCATCAGAATGAATATGTACTTTCTTTATCATCTCTTCATTAAAGACATTTTATTAGATGAAAAGAGGGCACGCACTCATTACTTTAAGTCAATAAGAACATATTTTGCTTCTTGATGTGATCAAATTATTTGTCTGTCTTCACTGTAGGTGAGAAGCCATATGAATGTCCAAACTGTAAGAAGAGATTCTCGCACTCCGGGTCCTACAGTTCACACATAAGCAGTAAGAAATGCATTGGACTGATCGCCATCAATGGCAGGGTGAGGAACAACCTGAAGACGAGTTCATCTCCGACCTCTGCATCTTCCTCCCCTACGAACACCGCCATTTCACAGCTACGACACAAACTGGAGAATGGAAAACCCCTAGGTCTGCAAGACCAGTCCAACCACCTCAACATCAAATCTGAACCACTGGACTTCAACGACTATAAGCTGATGATGGCCTCTCATGGCTACGGTACAGGCAGCCCCTTCCTGAATGGTGGTGGGAGGGGAGGAAGCCCACTGGGCATTCATAACTCCCAGAGTGCCCTTCAGCACCTGGTCATGGGAATGGAGGGGCAAATGCTGGGATACCCATCACTGGGAAACAACCTGAGCGAGGTACAAAAGGTCCTGCAGATCGTGGACAACACAGTTTGTCGACAAAAGATGGACTGCAAGCCAGAGGAGATCTCCAAGCTAAAGGCGTACATGAAGGAGCTGGGTTCCCATATAGAGGAACAGAAGCAAGCACTCACCTCTTCCGGTGGACCCCAGAACACTCTTCCACTCATCAATCACAACGGTGCCACCAAGAGCATCATAGACTACACGCTTGAGAAGGTCAATGAAGCCAAAGCCTGCCTTCAGAGCTTGACCACGGACTCTAAGAGGCATATTAGCAATATCAAGAAAGAGAAGGCAAATCATATGCTAGATATAGGTATAGAGGACAAAATGCACGAGAATAATAATTTAATGTTTACACCCTTCTCCTGCCAATATTGCAAAGAGACCTTCCCTGGCCCCATTCCTCTGCACCAGCACGAGCGCTACCTTTGCAAGATGAATGAGGAAATCAAAGCCGTGCTTCAGCCCACTCAGAACGCCTCGACCAACAAAACCGGCTTGTTTGCTGAGAAACACAGCCTCTTGCACCCCTCCATCATCCCTGAGAAGGCCGTCAATGGCCCTATCAGTCCCTACAAGGACCACATGTCAGTGCTGAAAGCTTATTTTGCAATGAACATGGAGCCCAACTCAGAAGAACTTCTGAAAATCTCCATAGCGGTCGGTCTTCCACAGGAGTTCGTAAAAGAGTGGTTTGAGCAAAGGAAAGTCTTCCAGTATGCTAATTCCAGGACTCCTCCTTTAGACAGGAACTATGCAGAGTCTGGTCATCCATTCTCCAATCACACGCCCACTAAAGACTTGTTAGGCATCCGTTCTCCGATGTCCCTAGTCAAAGGTACTGACCGTATCACATCCCCCTCCATCCCCGAGTTTCATAACAACATTAACAACTGCAACACCCCACTCAGGCTCTCCAAAACCCACCAGTTCTCCAACCATAAGCCACTGGGGGATAAGCTGGATAACTCCAGAAGCAACACGCCATCTCCTCTAAACTTGTCATCTGCCTCCTCCAAAAACTCCCACACTAGCTCTTACACACCCAACAGCTTCACCTCCGAGGACCTGCAGGCTGAACCTCTTGACCTCTCGTTGCCAAAGCTCATGAAGGAGCCAAAGCACATATTGACTATGAAAAGCAGACTCAAGCTAAACAGCACCCCCACTGAGCATAACCACGTTGTGATGCCCCGGGAGCATGCAGACGAGCCGCTCAACTTGGCGTATCTGTCCAAGAAGGAGTTTGGCAGCCCCAATGCAAACAGCAATCTGGACAAAAGCTCAAGCCCCATGTTTGGTCTGAACCCCTTCGCTGGCAAACCCCTGTACACCTCCTTGCCGCCCCAAAGCGCATTTCCACCCCCCACGTTTATGCCCCCGATGCAAGCCAGCCTCCCGGGGCTGAGACCCTACCCCAGCCTCGACCAGATAAGCTTCTTGCCGCACATGGCCTACACATACGCGGCGGGGGCAGCCAGCTTCGCTGAGATGCAGCAGAGAAGAAAATACCAGCGGAAGCCAGGATTCCAGGTAAATAACAGACACTCTGTTTCATAAACCCTCAGGCCTTGTGTTTCTTTTTTCTATCCCTCTGGTGAGTGGCGCTCGGCTTCATTCAGACACTAATTAAAAGCCACTCAGAGCGGGAGAGGGGAGCTCACCTCACGCCCAGCGGCGGATGAGGCAATGAAAGAGAACCGCGGTTACTGTGGTAGAAGTCTATGCCTCTAGTGCCATACGCCATTCTTTTAGTGGTGATGGTTATGTTGCCAGCCCTTGAGTGGCTCGGCCAAGATACCGAGAGCAGGAAACGTCAAAGTGGCAGGTGTTCGGCGGTCTAGCATAGATGCGCCTGTGGCGCCGCTGCTCTTTTCCCCATCTCAGGTGTGAGGAACATCAGAGACATAGAGAGTCAGTGAACCTTAGGCATATCTCTTTATTTCTACCCCTCTTTTCATTTTGCTCCTTTTTCTTCTATATTTCTACAGCGAGAAAAGCTGAAATGAGCTTGAGCATAAAGATTAATAATGCACACTCCCCATGTTCATTACAGCTCAGCGCTGAGGGCTGTTTAACATCGGGGAAACCATTCTGATAAAAAAGTATTAATAATGTTTCCTATTCTAAGTTATTAAATTAGATTTTAAAAATACAGCTAAGGGCATTTAGCTCAAATTGATTGTGGAACGATAGCACAGAGCTTTTTTAAAGAGAGTGCGCAGAAGTATTGTCAGTCCAGAGCAGGCTGTCCTTAATGAGGGCATCGTCGCTACAGTTTTGGCCATTTTGTGCCCCTCTTGATTTAATCATTACCGTTTGAAATTAGAGGACTGTGGCAATATTCTCTTCTAAGACTCTCTTCTTATTGTTATTAGCTTCTAATGTAATGATATTTTTTCCCCATTAATTTAAGTTTAAGCCTATCGGGGTAATCTCTGCTCAGATAAATACTGTGCTAACACCCTTTCATGTATGAAATTAAACCAAATTTGAATGCAAATATATGGAATAAGGTGTGATTAAGAAGAGAGAAAGGCCTCTTTTGCAATATCCTGCCTTTACATGCTTTTTTCAGGTCGCAAATCACTTTAATGTTTCATTCATATAAGACTACTACACCAGTTTTAGCTGAGAAATGCATATCTTATTCATATTTACATGCTAAAGTTTAAGCTCTTTATTAAAAAAAAAAATTGAAATCATGAAATAGGTAAATAGATGAAACAAGCAAGTTCTCTGTTGATCTATTCTGTAATTTACAATTTATTGTCTATTTTATCTGAGTGCTTTTCTGAAGAAGAAAAAATACAATTTAACATGAACAGTTTCCATTACAAATAATCTTTCGAATATTAAAAAAATGTATCATTAAATTGTTGTTTTTCAATTGTAATTGATCATAATTGTTTCTGACAACAGCCGTTTTTAATGTTTGTATTATTCTAATGCGTATTGATTAGTGATTTGTTATTTGTATTATTGTTGCACTGTCGAGTGAACTGCTTCGTGTGATGACAATATAAATAATAATCAACTCTAACGATCGGCGTCTCTTTCCAGAGCGAGCTTCTTGACGGGCCGGCAGATTATCTGAGCAGTCTAGATGATATGGCCGACCCCGAGGCCTGTCTGTCCAGGAAGAAGATTAAGAAAACAGAAAGTGGTATGTACGCGTGTGACCTTTGCGACAAAACATTCCAGAAGAGCAGTTCCCTCCTCAGACACAAATATGAACACACAGGTATATATACTGTTCTAGACACCATCCTTTAATAACTGTCTGTCTAACTCCAGAGTATCCACACTGCTTCTTGCTTTCTTTCTTTCGCTGTCTTTCCCCACTACCTGTTTTCTTTTTCCTTTTTAAGTAAAAACTAACATGTTTCTCTCCTGTTGACAGTCAGAGAGAGGATTTGTAAATGTAATTAATGTGGCAAAAAAATTACACTGACATTGCACAAAATTAAGAAAATAATTAAGCAAAATTAAACAGTTTAAAAACATACAAACACGAAGCTGGACTGAATAATCTCTGGAATTGTCTGGGAGTGAACGAAAGCTTGAACCTTTGAGCTTTACACTTTTAGTCGAGGCTACATTCACACCACACATTTATTCATTTATTTTCGGATGACTGCATGAACAGGAAATAAATGCACTTTAAACATTAAAATAAATGGGGAACGTTTTTGCTAAATGACTTCAATGTGATTTTTTTAGGTTGTAAATGTGTTTTTTTAATGACAGTCTAGCTTAACAGTTTATACAATCGCATGCTTGATTTACTCTTGAAATGAAGACAATAGTGTATTCACTATGTTAAAAGAATAAACTGAAAACTGCAGCAATACACTTGAATTTGATTTAGATCAAAGAATGAAGAGAAGTTCTTCTAATATTATTTAGAAATAACATATGATCAAAATGTGTAATTCGATGGGGAAGTGCAGTAAATCAGGATTGGACACTTTGTTGTGTGAATGTAGCCTGACACCATGTCTACACTGAAATCGTTTTTTAACACTGACCGATCAGCTGTAAGCTTGAGGATACACTTTCATTGAAATTAATCATTTTCAACAGAAATCAATTTGTATAAAAATGATACAGAATATTTCTGTATATAAATATAAAATTGCACTGGGTAAAAACACAAGATTATTTAAATAATAAAAAAGGCATAGACCAGAAACATCAAGAAAGACATTTCTAGAATAAAATGAAATGTTTTGTTAATACAATAATTGTTTTTTAGATGGATGGCAGAACAAAGTGGCTGGAGCAGCTCTACAGCTCTTCAGAAATACAAACAGAGCGTCTGTCAGCTGAAAGCAACTCTAGACAGCTTCATTGATTATAATGGGAGCGGTTTCGTTTTGATGCATTGTGATGTGCAACTCATGCCGTCTGTAGACATGGAGCTTAAGGTCACTTTCTATTCCAGAGACCAGCCAGTGTGAATAAAAGAGTAAAATAATAGTGAATTAAAGGAGGAGAGTAACTGCGTGCACACACACACACACACACACACACACACACACACACACACACACACAGAGACACATACACACACACACACACACACACACACACACTGTTTCTTTCTCTTGATTGCATCACCGGTTTACAGTCAGTCTGGAAGGACATGGGAATGAATCCACTGGCGTGAATACAACTATTTCATTTTTGTCTCTCTCTTGTCTTTGTGCCCCTCTCTCTCTCTCATGGTGGTGTGTTCCTGTGCTGTTTGCGGTCAGCTCTTGGTCAGTTACATGCGTCACAGAGTAAATGTAAAGTTCTGAGCAGGACTGATATTATAGCATATCTGTGTAAATATTGAGATCAGACTATAGGGAATACATCACAAAGAAATATATCTCAATATATATCAAGCCTTTTTATATTCAAGTATTTGTTTTTGAATCACAGAAATCATTATTTTAACCTAATTATGTATTTTAAATATTTAATGCAAGCAGTGCATTTCTGAAAAACAAATTGCTAAAATAATGAATGCATGTTTTCTCACTATAAAAACATAACAAAGCATATTTATTGATTTTCAGTTATATACACTGGTATAACACTTTTTAGTAATACAGCGCAGCATTTACATCATGTCTTTTTAATTAATTATTTAACATATGAAATATACTACAGGAGCGTTTTTAATCAGTTCATTTAAAATAAGTGCAATTCAAATAAATAATGCATATTTAAAGAACATTACATGTCAAATATGAAGTGTATTAAAACTAGCACAATATACACAATGTTGCTTAAATTTACATTGCCTTCAAAAACATCACAAATATTGAAATTAATGTTTAAATGTTAATGTAATTTATAGAAATGTATGTTTTTATAAAGGGCAACATTTACCACATTTTTGCTTTGTTTGGTTTCTAACCACTAAATAATAATAATAATAATAGTAATTAATAAAAAACACTATTACTATATTTGACATTTAAAAAATACAATTTGAATAATTATGGATGTTAATTTTACAATCAAGACATAAAAAGTAGCTGCAAAAGTAGCTGTAAGTGATGCAAAAATATTATAGCACATACAAATGTAAGCAAAAATGCATGTTGCATTACACTCCGGTCTTCTGTTAAATTATACACCTCAGAACTGTTTTCCATCAGTGCTTGCATGACAAAAATCACTTCATATCATGTGCATATTGAACATCAGTCACCTCCGAGAGCGTGAATACAGATATCTGACAGCTACAGGTCACTACAGCGTCTGCAGAGACGCTCCACTGGCCTAGAAGAGAGTATGATGAAATATAGTGAATGCTACATAAAACCCCAGCAATTAAATATCTGGGGCATTTCTGTCACTTTCAATGGATTTTATATTTTTTGTCTCGTGCACCTGTCCCTCGCTCTTGTCCTCTTTCATGCATGCCATCCCTCTCTTTCAGCTCTTGTCTCTCTTTTCTCGTGAAGTTAGATCACGTCACCTCACGCATAACGCAGCACGCGACACGACAGAAAAAGAGCTACGCAGCAGGAGTCCGCCAGCGCATTTCCCTCGATTTGTTTGTTCTGCGCTCCAGCTCTGTGTGTTTGTTTGGTTTGTGCTGGTTTATTTATGTTGCGGTGTTGTAGCGCTGCGGCCCTGCGCTGCCTCTCCGCTTCACTTCTGTGAGGGAATGTTACAGAGTAAATACACAAAACCAGACGGCGGCGCGTCAAGCAGAACTGCAAACATTCATAACACTGGATTACTTTGGCTTGTTTTCATCTGAACCCTTTTATTTAGTGTTTATTTTGGTTAGCGTGCGAGATCTGCTGTGTGTTTGTGAGAAGTGCGTGTTCGCTCACCGCGTGCAATCTTGTTGTTGTGTGTCTCCGCAGGTAAACGACCGCACCAGTGTCAGATCTGCAAGAAAGCATTTAAACACAAGCATCATTTGATTGAACACAGCCGACTGCACTCTGGAGAGAAGCCCTACCAGTGTGACAAATGCGGCAAGCGCTTCTCGCACTCAGGCTCGTATTCGCAGCACATGAACCACAGATACTCCTACTGCAAAAGAGAGGCGGAGGAGCGTGAGGCGGCCGAGAGAGAAGCCCGAGAGAAGGGTCACCTGGAGCCCACGGAGCTGCTGCTAAACCGGGCGTACCTGCAAGGCATGGCTCCGTCCGGATACCCCGAGCACCAAGAGCGGGAGTCTATCCTGCGAGACGGCTTAAACGGGAGTCTCCGGGAGCGACTCAACGAGGTGGAAGGAGCGTTTGTGAAGATGGGCCGGCGAGACGAGGAGTTCGAGGAGGAGGAAGAGGAGAGCGAAAACAAAAGCATGGACACAGATGGGGACACCATGAGGGACGAGGAGGAAAACGGCGAGCACTCGATGGACGAGAGCTCCGTGGACGGCAAAACCGAATCCAAATCGGATCACGAGGACGGCGTGGAGGACGCGGTGTAGCCGCTCGTTGCCTGCGAAGCTGCATTATGCAAAAATGGAGAAAAAATAAAATAAATGAAGTTTTAAAAATATGTACAGTATTAAGGCCTAAAGTATGTGTGGTGCTACCATCCGAAAATCATGTGTTCCATAGTATTTATAGCACAAACTAGTAACTTGTACAAAAATTGCACTCTGCTTCTATAATCACTACGAGAATAAGTATTGCTGATGTATATTTATACAGTGTTAAAAAGCATCCGCAGGGGATCAGTATTTAATGTGTTTCCGCCCTCGCCACACACTCTTTTAGGCCGTTCACGTGAAGGACCGACCGTAACAGTATTCCGTTTGTTTTGACGATTTCGAGTCTTAAAGAGACTGTTTGGAGAGAGAACGACCATTCGACCGGGACAGACGACGACGGACGGTTGTTGCCTTATATGCAAACCTGTTAATCAGCGTGTTTCTAAAGTGCCAACCCTGTTCAGTATTCGAGGAGAGTCTCTCTCTCTCTCTCTCTCTCTCCGATCAGCTTAGCACAGCAGCTCTTTAGTTTACAACGACGTTTGTGCAATTGTGTTCTCAGTATTACACCAAACCCGTTTTGCAATTGCATCCTTTTATTTGTAGATTTAAATAACATCTTATTTATGTGGGCCATTTTGTATCTCCTGATTTTATTTATTTCATACTGTACAGTACAGTATTATGGTTCTTCAATAAATAGATCTATTTTAGTAAAATGGAACCTGGAGTTGATGAGAGCATTTATTGTGTTTTGAAATATTAATTGTGAAATGCAATTTTCGATTTCATTTCAGTTTTTGTTGTTCTTTAATTTTTTCCAGTTACTGGAAATTCCAAAATTTGAGAAATTTTGATACAATATTGTGAGAACACTGTATTTTCAACTGAAAAAAATCAACACAAAACTGAGAAAAGAGATCCACTTTCATGTGTTTTGTCGAAGTGGAACAGTTGAAATTCAATGTATGATAATATCATGACTGAAAACTCACAAATCTTTCCTGAAATGTCTTTGTAAGAGTATTATGGACTTTTTAATTTGTAATTTCTCTTGGAAATGACCATGCTCAAATAAAAGTAGCCAAATGAAAGACTTTTTTTCAAGAAGGCGTGTGAATGTGAGTGAGCGTGTGGATTGAATTATCATACGTCGTCCATATATTCATGTGTTTTTGTTTTAGAGGACACTCGCCGCTTCAGTTCTGGCTTTCACTTTATGAGACGGCGGAGATTTCACCTTTGAAAGGTGATTCTCAGGCTCCGTCATTAGATATTCCTACAACTTCACAGCCGATGAAGACCGAGCAGGTTTTCAATGAAATCTTCAAATAAAGAACCTGTCGAACAAAGCGAGAGCGAGACAGACAGACAGACAGAGAGACAGCTTAAAGTGTCACGAGTTCCTACAGCATATGCATATGAAAGCACAGATCAAACGCTCTCTCACACACACACACACACACACACACACACACACACACACACACACACACACACACACACACACAGACACAGACACACACACACACAGACACACACACACACACACACACACACACACACACACACACACACACACACACACACACACACATACACACACACACACACACACACACACACACAGACACACACAGACACACACACACACACACACACACACACACACACACACACACACACACACACACACACACACACACACACACACACACACAGACACATATACATATATATACACACACATACACATACACACACACATAGACACACACACACACTATATATATACACATATATACACACACACACACACACACACACACACACATATATACTTTCACACACACACACACACACACACACACACACACACACACACACACACACACACACACACACACACACATACACACACACATATACACACACACACACATACACAC
>CM050419.1:14963805-14983805 GCA_027564155.1 Gymnocypris eckloni scoliostomus
CAGTTCATGAACTGCAAATTATAGTTAAGAGCCCCTTTAATGCTATTCGTGTTAATTACATGTCTTAATATCGCATAAAAAATAAAGGATTCAAGGAAAAAAAAGAAGGGGTAGAGAAAAACAATTTGTGAGTACATTAATTTCATGCATCACTTTGTTTAAAATGGTCAAATAGAGTGTGCATATGGTTTATAGCCAGAGACTTTACTGAGCTTTCACTGTGCAACTAAATACTAATACAATTACGCAGTTTTAATAACGAAAAAGCAATTAAATCACATTGATTTTACTTTAATCTAAAATATTCAGTTCTTGATTATATTTTGCATTGCAAAGAAAAACAAAAAAGTGTTGGATAATAACCACAATTATATACAAATGTTCTTATTTTGATTCAGTAGACATCCAAAGCACCAGAGATGATCTGTTCAAAACTCCACAAACACACACGACTTTCATTTTTAAATATATCGTTGGCTTTTTGCAGAAATGTTCATCGGACAGTTTGAGGAGAAGCAGATCTTAATGCATGTTCCCGCTCTTATAAATGATTCGTAAGTGCATGTTATTTTTGGTCAACATCTGAAGCGACTTTCCTTTTCAGCTGACGTCATCAGTTTTATAGCCACCTGTCATGTAGAACAATCCCAATAGAATATTGTTTTAATTCAAAAACGTTGCAATAACTGAAGTAAAAATGTAATGTTCATGCAACACCTTCCTCTTTCTATAAAGTGCATGTCTCGTCCGCTCAACGTAAAACATTCACAAATGATATTCGGTCAGCGTTCACTTTGACTCATATGCGAGCAAACCTCCATGTCTCTGTCATTCGTGTGAAACAGAAACTGACACTACAAGTCTAGTCGAGTTCATTAGCCTTCTCATAATTATCCTCCAGGCTCTTTGGAGAGATTTCTCTTTTTTTACCGATCGGTTGTGAAGTTCGGCTCTTGAGAGGCAAAGAGACTCTTGACTCGCTCAATTGAAATAAAAGAGGGAGAAAAGTCCTGGCCATTTTGTTGCTTTGAAACCTTAATCTATAAAAAATTCAACTTTCCTTTATCCTTTAATACCAGATCAAAGAGCCGAGAGTGAGCCGATTCAAACCCCGGCCATTATGGAGGAAACAGCAGAAAGGCTTTGAGAAAGTGTGAAACGTCTTCACACAAAAGAAAAGGTTTGGAGGCTCGATTACTCACTTATTCATCGGCCTAATTTTATGCGCGCTTCATTTGCATGTCATTTTGAGGGCGAGGCAGAAATTTCACCCTGGTAATTACCCCGTAAATACATTAACGACCCCAAGAGCCATGCATCCGTCTTCATCGCCTCTGCCGGTCACGTCGTGGCGGGAAGCGGTCACGATGACTTGATCTTTTAGATGTTGTTTTTCTTTTTGGAATTGCTGCAATCAGTTGAAAGATGTGTAATATGTTAAAAAGACTCGGACGGATTCTGCGTTCGCCTCCTGGTGAGCGTAACTTCAAATGCCTTGCTTTCAGACCTAACTCACCGTCTCCTGTACGGCCTCCATCTTTGAAGACCTGTGAAATGCTATGCTTAAGATCTGGACCAAGTCCAGGACTGTCGTTTCTCTGCCTTTGCATTTCAGATGTTTGTTTCTGTGTGTGTGTGTAGATGTTTGTTTGCGCTCGTGTGGCATGGACTCGTTTAATTATTTTATTTTAGTGCAAACGCTGATTTGGCGAGAAGCCGCGTATTGATTATGAAAGAAGGCAGGGTGATTAAAACAGCCGAATTGGTGTGTGAAAATGAAAAAAATAAACAGGAGAAAAAACTGCAGCTTTTCCTCAGGAGTCAGAGACCACCCTCGGCTCGCTCACTTGTAATCATCCAGAATTTGCTCAGAAACACTTGCGAACTTGTGTGGGAGTTGTTTTTACTTCATTAAAAGCAGAGTCTAGAGCCCACGAGAACTCTCACGCTGCAGAAACGAACCCTTACCACAAGAAAAACAACCGGGAAAAATACAACCACGTCCTGGAGTTCTTTTAGAAGTTGACAAAATCTGAGTCCTGGGAGGAACCGCTGACGAGGGACGCTGCTGATTGGTTATCTGTACTCGGAGGACGGGCTTTGATTGGCGGTTCAGAGCTTTGTGTCTCACCTTTAAAGTCATCTCAATACTAGCAGAGAGCATCATGGGAAATGTGGGCGAGAGGCCCCTTGACACTCTACAGAACATTGCGGCTCGTATTTCAGACATTAAACCTCATTTGTTTTAATATATTAAAATTATGTCAAACATTTTGAATTCAAATTTGACCATTTGATCTAACGCATCTTGACACATTTTATTTTATTTTAATTATTTATTTTAATCTACCCAAAACGGATTAACAATAAAAAGTAACTGTTTTAGTTCCAATATGAAAACTGAAGGCACTCACTGATTTAAACATGCAGCTTGAGGTCATGTGACAAATCTAGTGAGGTCATGTGACTGTTTGTAGCATGCTGCTCTCCAAAACAAGTTGGCCTGATGTTTCACTTACTATTTTCTGAAGCAGTATACAGTAAATATAGTCTCTGTCATGGAAAATCAGCTCGTTAGCAGGCTAAAGATAGACATGCTAATGGATTAGCAGCAAAGAACAACAACAAGAAAACCACAAATATAAAGATGACAATCTGCAACAAAGATCCACAGAATGAGAACAACTCAACACACGAACACAGTATTTCTCTAAAACTCATGCATCTGTTATCTGCTGTTCATTCACTAAACTGTGTTTCCAGTATGGTATATAAGCATAATGTATTTATATGTATGGAAGGTGTTTTTCTACATTTGATAAATGTTTTTTTATAAATGGAGTTAATTACTGTAAATGAGAGCGACTGAACTTTTATTAGTTCATGAAAAATACATGTATCTCCTTTTAAAAGAACAGACTCATGACTCACAGACTATTTGATTGTATATTTCATATTTATTTGTTTGTTAAATGGAAAAAAAAGTCCTTTAAATGTAAAAATGAAATTGATCAGTATGACCTGTTAACTGCATAGACTGAATAGTAAAATAAAACGAGCAGAATTGATTTAGTGATGTACCAGTTTATCATAACAACCCTGAAACCCATTTTTGGTTCACAGCCAAAACTCCTTCTTGAGCCGTTTTCCTTTATTTCTTTATTTGTTGTAGCAGCATTGAACTTGTAAAGGACACTAACTCTATCTTGTAAAACTGTACCTGATTAAATGGGTCAGGTCAAATGTGATCAGACTGGACATTTGATGACAACGACGATGATTGGCTTGTTGACCTCAGCATTGGTCAGTCTTTCTCCTTGAGATGGTCATGGGTGACTCAAGTGTTCATGCCCAGAGGGACAACCAGTCAAAGTCACAGTGTTTGTACGGGTGGCAGGTCACTTCCTGTGATGCTGGAGGGAAGATCCAGTCTCACATCCATATGGGTCTTCGTGAGGTTTACAGCAAACCTGACATGACCGGACATGATGTTTCGCTGCACCTGACCAATGGGCATGTCTGATCCGTGTTACATGTGTCATGATTACAGTGCATGACCCTTCTGACATCCGGAAACCCACAAACTGCCAGTGTAAGATCATCCTGTCTTGTTGAAGTAAAGCTCGACCCTTGACACGTGCCTGCTGAGGATGATGAGGGAATGTAATATCCTTTGACATGAATATGGATTCAGAAAGTGTTTAAAGCAGATTAAACATTCATTTTTATTTCTTTGATCCATCTTAATCTGTTTGGAGTATTACTTCTCAGCATTCTTCCGTTGTGTTTCATCTGTGACGATATGCATTTTAATCTACTGTGAAATCTAATAAGAACAAAAGTCACGACATCTCAAGCCATCTTCTTGATCAGAGGTCACCGAATGATTTTGGAAGATGAATCCTGTAAAATAAATCACTTCTGATCTGCTGTACATCATTAAAATATACTTAATCATTTCAGAGAAAAACAGCAGCAGGTGGGTGACTATCTCAAAAACCTGTTTAGATCACATTTAACAAAATATTAAGTAATATATTATATTTTTCATGAATCAAATGTGTTTCAGGACCAGTTAGTTTTTGAAGGGTTGTGACTTGTTTTACACTACGTCCCCCCATTTGCATTACTGTAATATGAAAACAATAAATTGATAATAATTTAGTATTTATACATCATGGCAATATTTGTTCTACTCCCTTTTAATTTGTGCATATTTAAATAAAACATTGCATATATGTTTTCTCTACAATAGAGTAAACTACATTTAGATTCGTGGCTGTTCAGGTTTTAGTCTTTGATTCTCTGTGAAACACTTTATTCTGATGTCTGCCTTGATTTATGTTGAGAATCAGTATGAAACAGTCTTTGTAGTGTAAAGAATAATTGAGATGATTAAATAGATTCAAGAAGAAAGACCAATCCGAATTCAGAATGCACATATCATGATGTCATTATTACTGTTACATCTGCAATGCTGAAATATGATCAGTGTAAGTCAATAGGAGATTTTAATCTCTTATGATGTCATATTTCTGAAAAAGTGGGTAAAAAAGTAATCGCATTTCAGAAATGTGCTTAATTGCCATAATGCCAGAATGTAAAAATCCTTACATGTTTTCACGAGAATCACGCTTGAATTAATTTCTCATAATGAGTTCAGTTAATAAAGCCACCGAAACTCCTCAGAACTTTGACTGTTTGGTTCATTAGTTTTGGGTGATGGAGTTCTATGGTGAAGCATCAGAGGAGAGTAAGTCAGTCTAATAGTCCTGAGAATAACCGACTCTGAAAAGATGCTGGTAATTTGTATATTCTCTCTCGTCTCTGATGGGAAGACACAGAGGACTTCAGACTTCCAGTCAGAGTACAGAGCGTTCAAACCACGGTGCCCGGATCCACTTAAAGAGCCACTCACGCCTTTAATATGTAAATGAAAGGTATGCAAAGATCTGATGCTTTTATTAAAGAAATCTGCCCCGAGGCTCACGGCCGCCCCACTGCTGCGGAAACGCAGTTACACGCCGAAATAAACAGTTGTTAAAAAGGATCACATGAGTTTGTATCTGGGAAGATGAAAAGCTAATTGACATGAATAATTTATCACGGTGCGATATTTTATATAAATCAAACAGGAGAGAGAGGGAAAGCAAATATTTCACATATTAGCAGGACCTCCGAATATTCATAAGAAATGATCTGGGTGTCTTTAATCTGCTGTCTGAAGGTCAATGAACTACATTCACCGGCTGACACACGGTGAACTTTCAAGAGCTATTAGAGATCCATAAATGATTCAAGCACAGAGCCGTAACACACCGCCGAATAAAATAGTCTCATTTACCTTCATAAAGGTCTGAGTGCTTCTATTATACCTACACACACACACACACACACACATTGATGGAGGTGGGGATAGACTGATTTAGTCATCTACATCTTTAAAGACCAGAGAGATAAAATCACATCAGTGAGTAGCGGAGAAAATGATTAGTTTTATCAAAAGTGATTTGACAAGATGTGAAGAATGATAAAATAATCTCTATTCAGGTCTCATCCCTTTGTTGTCAGAGTCGCTTTATATCCAAGATCTGAAGTGAATTTTGCTGTTTCATAATTAATGGCATGAAGAGTTTCTGGGCTCATGAGTGTTTCTGGAGCTCAATGGGTAGATTATGGCGCTGGGTATTGACCAAGGTCATGGGTTTGATTCCTAGATAATGGATGAAATTATATAATATATAGTTTGAATGAAGTGTAGCTGTGGATAAAAGCATCGACTATATTCATAAATGTAAATGTACAGATTTTAGTGCCATTATTTGGTTATTATTTACTTTTTATTCTAAAATAATATGTCTGATAATGTGTGTTCCTGGATCAATATCCTCCAAAAACATAATCATTTGAATCCAATCATTTAATGGCATACTCCACCCCAAAATGCACATTTTGTCATTAATCACTTACCCCCATTTCATTCCAAATCCATACAAGCTTTGTTCGTCCTCGAAACAGAATTTAAGATATGTTGGATGAAAACCGGAAAATCGTGACTGTCCCACTGACTGCCAAGTAAATGACACTGTCAAGGCACAGAAAAGTATGAAAAACCTCATCAAAATACTCAATCTGCCATCAGTGGTTCAATCTGAATTATATGAAGCGACGAGAATTGGTATGGAGATTTGAACCTACAACCTTTAGTTTGGCAATCAACCACTTTACTCATCTCCATTGTTGAAGCCGAGCTGAAGTTTAATATTGCATAATGAACATCATGTTTTTTTTTTGTTTGGAATAGTGCTCATTAGAATCACTTCTGGGACTTTTGTTTGCAAGCAAACCCTTTAATTGTGGATTGAGTCACCATGCACATGTCTGGACTTTAGAGCATTAGGCTGATGTCAGGAGGAAATGACATGTCCAAATTGTCCATTAGGACTGTCCATCTCAGATGAAGGAGCCCATTCTTCTCCAGGAGCGATGACTTGGACAAAGGAGACATTTATAGTGCTGAACTTTTGACAGCTCTGTTTCGCTTCTCCAGATGCTTTGGTGGCTGCATTGCAGTGGGTGAATTCCTCACATGTCTGCGTGTTTGCTGCACTTATGTTCCTCTGTAAGTGTGTCTTTGTTCAAGCCCTCCTCAACCCGAGACCCTTGCCCTGCAATGCTTCTAAAACTATTCACCTCCGTCCCCCTCGTGAATGATGCATCTTTGCTCTTTTGATGGATGAGGGTCTCCTCTTCACCCACGGTGTGGTTTGGAAAGCAGGGATGGGTCGTGTCATTTTGCATCACATCTCTGTGGTAGATGCTCAGGGAATGTGTCATTCCAGACTGGATACTTATGTAGGCGACCGCCGTGTTGAACTCTGATGGAGTCCTGCGTGAAATTGGGATCGTTTGCAAACGTAGAGCGTGTTTGTTGACGTGGGCATTTGGGGAATCCTTGCAATTCACCATGACGTGATTCGCGAAGTCTCAGGTCACCAGAAAATGACCAACGCCAGCCCGTGGAGACATGGAGAATCTCACTGGACTTGGAATGGATCCTTATTTAAACTTCAGCCGTCTCTGGACTGGAACACCATTAGAGAAAGGAGAACATTAACACTTGCATAATTAATTCTTCTTTCTTTTTTTTCAGAAAAGACATTTTGATTCTGAGTGACTTTCAAATTATCCAAGTGTAAGATATTTTAGGAAAGACAGCAGTCTTTTTAGCCGACTTTCAGTGGTTCGGCCCACTCATTTTCCAGCTCATTGGGTGTTTATTAAAAATGGCCACTCCTCTTATCTGCATTATTCGAGAAATAATTTACTCACAAAATTTAATTTTGTCAGCAATTACTATCCCTTAACGAAAAATCATCATTACAGTGTCTTAATGAAGCTCTTTTAAAGGAGAATTTAGAGTATTATGAGTATAAACCAATCAAATTTGTGTCTTTTCATCAGCAATTATAAGACGTCTTGAGACTTGTCATGGGACTAAGTTCATGGTGCTTTTCTGCAGTGTTGTTGTATGGAAAAGAGCTGCATGAAGATTATTTTCAAATTCTCCTTTTGTGTTTCACAGAAACATAACATCTCTGTTTACGAAGAGAGCAAGAAAACATGCAGCCAAAGTACTGTTGTTGTCATATGTTGCAAAACTCCTCGGTTCAACGCTTTTGGCCATGTTGCAAGTTTTGCAATCGTTTATTATGAGTTTTCTTTTCCGTTTATCGGAGTCATTTATAAAATGTTTTTTGTGGCTCCGTTTTAATTTTCCCGTGTCTGGCTGCATAGCATTCCATTAATGTGCGGTAATTCGTAAATATGAACGTGCATCTGGTGACGAGGCTCTCAGATAAACCAAAGTGATCGTGTGTGACAGGAAGGAGCCTCAGTCATTCACCCAGCCCTTATCCCATCAAATGCTTTTCACATCAAGACAATATTGGAGCCGAGCGTTGCGAGCACGCCGAGGTCTGTGAGCTAATGCAGGGTGAAGCCATGCCATCTCCCCCCTGAGCTCTTTATGTCCTGTGCCCACAGTGGCACCGTATGGGTCCCGTATGGGCTTTTACAGATGTATGCCCCATCCTCGGAGAAAGGGAGGTGCCGTACGTTCATCTGTGTGTAGACACGGATAATTCAGGGCTGATCTCTCGGCGCTGCGGTAATGAGGGTGATTTAAAGAATGTTCGCACATCTCCGAGCGCTGATAAATGTTATTATTCATGCACAGGTGCTGCTGCGAGCTGCTTCTGAATGATAATTAAGATAATCTGTCTCTTTCTTCCCACTCGCCTTTCACACGGATCACTTTGTTCTGCACTTTATCTGCTCTCAATAGCAGGCGCTGTGGCGGCCCGTCTCTGGCCTGTTCTATTGTCTCGTGCCTTCCAGCACAAAACCTCACCAAACAACTGGGACTAAACGTAGATTTTCCCTCGAGCTCTTCCCCTGCAGAAAACGTGCCACACTAAATTCAAGTCAAATGAAGAAAGTGAGCAGTCCTGGGGGACCGAGACTGTGATATTGTGTGCACACAGCGCTGGGATACGCTTAGATCATTTGTCCTGCTTGTGCATCTGTATTTTACTGTACATTAGCCAGAAACAGAGATTTGAGAGGAGAAACAGAGCCTCTGTGCAGCTCATACAGTAGATCATGACACAAACAATGCTAGCAGGTCATGGGTTCGATTACCAGTGAATTCATTAACTCATGTGTGCCTTGCGCTTTGGATGAAAGTGTCTACCAAATGCATATATGTAACAATTTTGATTGCCCAAGGCTCAAGAGATCTTAGTTAGGGTTCATGCAAATATCAGAAAAGCATTTCCCAAAAGCATCGTTAGCTACTATAACAATGGTCACAAGTTACATTTAATTCCTTTGAACTCTGTTGGTAACGACAGAACTTGCGACCATTGTTGATTTTGAGAAGCATACCCCAGATAATTTGGTCCTACAAGATTTTGAAATATCAGAGAATAGTTTGAGACGTCTTTGCGATCTTTTCTGAAACTCTAGATGAGACACATGGATCAATTTATTAGGAGAACCACCTGAAAAGGATCCTCCATTTGATTTAATTTGCCATCTAGGAGAAACAACTGCAACATTAATAAGATCACATTTATGATTTTGCTTTCCTGTGGGTTCAAACCTGCAAAATAACAAAAGGCAGAACAACATCCTTGTTGCTTACAACACACAAAAAGAGCAACAGCTAATTGCATGTGTCTGTCTAAGGCCATTTTGTCCAATGCTTGAGTGCATTTAGCATTAACTAACACCAGTGTGTGTGTGTGTGTGTGTGTGTGTGTGTGTGTGTGTGTGTGTGTGTGTGTGTGTGTGTGTGTGTGTGTGTGTGTGTGTGTGTGTGTGTGTGTGTGTGTGTGTGTGTGTGTGTGTGTGTGTGTGTGTGTGTGTGTGTGTGTGTGTGTGTGTGTGTGTGTGCGTGCATGTGTGTGTTAAACTCTAAAGGTTAGAGTATGTGAAGGGTTTGTGTGTAATTACCTGAAGTACAAAGGCTCTTCCCAGAGGCCCAGCGAATGGAAGTGTCTACTGTCAAACACCCTCATTAGGAAGCAGCTCCATATCATTAATCTAAATGAAAACTCTCCTGCAGACCTCAGCTGAACAGGTTTGTAAACAATTAAGTTAAAACTAAATAGACCTGTCAAAGTTGAACAGGGTTCATCTCGAGAGCGAGACAGCCTCTCTTTACTGCTAAGGTTTCTTCATGGGAAATCAAGAGTGTTTTCACACCAGACCTCTTGATGAAGTGCATTTGACTCATTTTGGTTTGCTAGATTGGCTGTTTTCTCAGTTCTTCATGTAACTGTGTTGTGGATTTTTATTAAATAATTTGGAAATATCAAGGCTTTTGCAATCTGGCTATGGTCGAACTTACTTGAAGCATCAATGTAAGCAGGACACTCTGGCTGGAGGAACTTCTGTGTTTGACCATCCAAAGCATTGTTTTGGTCCGGTCTCGTGCGTGTTTGTGTTTGACGATGTGGTTGTGTTTAAGTGTGACTACAGCTGTGTCATCTCAACACGACGCCTGTTTACAGGAGCCGCTCTACAGCAGACGGACACAGTTAATCCTCTCTGCTTTTGTGTGCAAATGAGTTGTTTTGTTTATCTTTGGTTAAGTTTGATTTGCTGTGTCTGTGTGCTGATGTTGAGTTGAGTAACCGTGTGTTTTCTGCTCTCAAGAGGGGAGCGTGAGCACCAGGAAAAGCTTTTCTCAAAGTCGCCAGCTGGTATTCATGTTCCCAAACCTACAGCAGACCGGATAAACTGACAGTGCTACTGTGAGTTAGACACTTAGGAACATCAGCGGACAATCCAAGCTGGAGTTTGCATGAACAATTGTCAGAGTTAAGCCGAAATGCATGTGAATGTGAGCGCGTCCAGCAATGCAAACTTGATTTAGCACATCACTGCATTCTAGAATGTGTCAGAATGTAATTCGTAACATGTTTTGTTTCCATTTGAGTTGCTCCACCAACAATAAAACCCTATTTGAGAAATAGTTGTATATTATTAACCTAACATGTTATAATTGGCTGGAGTTTTGTTGCTCTCTGCAGTATTTTGCTTTCAATGTGAACCAAAAATTTGCTGAAAAAAGATGTGTTAGTCAAATGGAACAAGATCTAAGAGTAAAAAAGAACTGTGTGGGGAAATAAAACGTTTTGTTTGAGAAATCACACATATTTCAGATGTTCCTTGTTGAAACAGTCGTCTCAGTGTGCTCACTATAACGGTAACTTTCCTCAATAAAACCCAGATTTCCCTTCTGAAAGCCGTTAAATGACATATATTTAAAGCATACCTCCTGGCTACCGTATGGCCTGAAATGTCTTTAATAAGGATGAAAGAGCTACTAGTAAAGCTCTGCTTTTAAATTAGAAATGACCCACTGCAGTACTGACTTCTCAGAGGTTAGAATTAAACACCACATATCCATCTTTTCTGATGTCTGCAGTTAAAATCCTGATTATAGCCGTTTCAGAAACGTCTACTCTCAGTAAAACTCTACACAGGTTCTGTATATCAGATATTCAGAGCTCTAGAACAATCATCTCATTCAGAATGGAATATTTTTGTTCTTTTCTCACCAGATATATGAAGCATATATGTAGTACAGTATTTTATGATATATTTTTTGGTAGTACATCTCAGTGTTGTCACATGACTTCACTACATTGCAAGTTGCAATTAGCATTTTTGCATTTTCACAATAAAATATTTTTCAGTTTAGTCAAAGAATGTGGATAAAAATGTGGATAAAAAAGAATGTGGATAAAAACGTACATTATGTAGTTCATCTGTCACGTTGGGAATGGAAGGTCAAGTGCCTTGCTTTGTGATATACAGAATTCAAATGTAGTAATTTATCCAGATATTACATGCACTTTATACAGAAAATGTAAATGCTTTGCTTTTTCTTCAGAGACATAATATCAATATACACTATGAAAGTACAGATAGATAGACAGACAGACATACACAAGACAGACAGACAGCTGTAAATGACCAGAGAGCAGACATAGACAGACACACATGACAATCAGAAAAAAAAACAGACAACAGAGGCACCTTCATCAAGACAGCCTTTAATTGACAGAGATATTAGAACGTACTGCGCTGTCTGGAGTGTTTTATCTATAGTGCAGTAAACGTTTGTTGACTAATAAAAATGGATGGATGGACAGAGAGATAGATAGACAGATGGATGGATAGATAGACAGACAGACAGAGACAGACAGACAGACAGACAGATAGACAGACAGACAGACAGACAGACAGACGATAGACAGACAGGATGGATAGATGGATAGGATAGATAGATAGATAGATAGATAGATAGATAGATAGATAGACAGACAGACAGACAGACAGACAGACAGACAGACAGACAGACAGACAGAGAGACAGACAGACAGAGAGAGAGACAGACAGACAGACAGACAGACAGACAGACAGACAGACATACAGACAGACAGACAGACAGACAGACAGACAGACAGACAGACAGACAGACAGAGAGACAGACAGACAGACAGACAGACAGACAGATAGACAGACAGACAGACAGACAGACAGACAGATAGAGAGAGAGACAGACAGAGACAGACAGACAGACAGACAGAGACAGACAGAGAGAGAGACAGACAGAGACAGACAGACAGATAGAGAGACAGACAGAGAGACAGACAGACAGACAGACAGACAGACAGACAGACAGAGACAGACAGAGAGACAGAGAGACAGACAGACAGATAGAGAGACAGACAGAGACAGACAGACAGATAGAGAGACAGACAGATAGAGAGACAGACAGACAGACAGACAGACAGACAGACAGATAGAGATATAGATAGAGAGACAGACAGACAGACAGACAGACAGACAGAGACAGACAGAGACAGACAGACAGACAGACAGACAGACAGACAGACAGAGAGAGAGACAGATCTGAAATCAGGATGATGACGGCGTTTGTATGATGTCTGTGATGATAAATGTGTGCTGGGTTTCCATCCTGAGCGCAGGACTTTCCAAACACAGAATGGCTCTAATCAGGATCGTTTTCAAAGGCTCCAGAGAGAGGAATGTCTTTGTTTCTGAGTGAAATGTGGGCTTCTCCGAGCGTCTCTGCGTTCAGGATGTCCCTGAGACTATTATTGGCAGCGCTGGGTTGAAGTGGGGGGGCTTCATCTGGTTTAACTCAGGCATCTGCACTGGTTCGAGAGCCTCTTTTGTTCTGGAGTTTTGATTGAATCGTAGAAAGTGCAGGAAATGCAGATACTCCTGGATGGGACGATGCTTTCTGACGTGATTGGATCGCTGGTGCAGACTCGTGGACTGAACCACATGAAAGCTCTGGAGATGAAGGTGATCTGGGGGATGTTAAAGAGACGCCCTGCTTATGAAGCACATGGGTTCAGTCTTCATGTCGCCGGCCGCAGGATGCCTTTTATTAATGGCACTCATCGTCGCATTCAGGCCCAGTATTATTCTCTGGTGTGTGCTCTTAAATTGTCTGTCTTCAGCTACATCAGTTTTTGATGAGAAAAACCATAAACTCCCTTAAACATTATAACTCCAGATTTTTTTTTTCATTGAGAAACTATTGAAATGCTAAGTACAGACACTTATTACTTTACTAGCGTGGAGAAGTTGGGTCGCTTTGTGAAGTTATCACCGCGAGGCGCATATTTGTGGACCTTAACCTTGTATAGAGTTAAATTGGGTTAAAGCGCCATCAGATCTATTTTCAGAGGTTATTCATCAGTGTCTCGTTTCTCTTTAAATGTCTGGCTGATCACAGCTCAGTTTCAAATGTCTCATGGTGGAAGTGTTGAAGATGTTAGTCATTATTAAAGCTCTGCCACTAATTTACTTAATTGTTTAGAAATGAAACATGCATGAAAACAGCTTTAAAATACAGTGGTTCTTATACAGTATGTCTATGAGCACACTGTTAAAATATCTGTCACTATTTTGCAGAAAAAATCAACAGTAAACTCTGTTAAATGGTTAACTGTAAATTACCGTACCTGAGAAACTGTAAATAGTTTAATGTCACACTAGATGTAATCAAATGAATGCTTTTTGCAAGTGAAAACTATGAATTTCCACACAATATGTTTTGAAAAATACTAAAAAAATCACATATGATTCGATATTTTATAAATCGTTGTGCTTGTTTCTAATTTCTGTTACCGTTATGCATATTAGGGTGTTTTGGACTACATTTTCTGTTAATATTTATTTAGATATGTATTGCATAATTTTAGTGTCATGTGTTACCCTGAAAGTGTTTTGTCTTTGTTTGTACGGCATTGTATACTTTCTCTATTAGTATTATTAGGCATGTTTTATGGACAGGTCACTTATCATTAACTTTGATTCATCATGCAGATTTTTACAATCTGTTTTATTATTATGATAGATATCAGCACATTTTAAATTACAAATCAGATTTGGTTCAATTAGAGACTTACCCATTATTGAAAGGAGAAGATTTTGTAAGCCTTCTTTACTGTAAAACAGATGTTGGTCTACTTTAAATGATACTCAAAGTTTTACTCAAAGAACATTAATGCACATACAAAATAGAATATGATATTATTTTTATATTGTTAAAATATGGTGTACAGTTCTTTGAAGTATTGTTATTAAGGATATTTTAAATGTTACTATTCTTGAGTTTGAATGTAGTCTTTGATGCTGATATGGTTTGAAAATAAAATAAAAACTAAATAAATTCAAATTAAATTAAAAACAAAATAAAGTAAAGTAAAACAAAATAAATTGGTTGATTGAGTATATTAACATTATATCAATTAATTGTAAAATATACAAGCTCCAGTATGGTGTTCCATTATACTTGAAACATATATATATATATATGACTATATGTCACGTCGCATTGATGCAGTAATTCATGCAAAGGAGGCACAACCAAGTATTGAGTTCATAGAAATGAACATACTTTACAGAAGCCTGACATTTCTGTTTAGAATTTACTTTTTTTTTTATTTTATGTAATATTCTAATTTTCTGAGACACTGAATTTGGGGTTTTCATTATCTGTAAACCATAATCATAAAAAGTCAAGAAATAAGGCTTGAAATATTTCACTCTATGTGTAATGAATATATATAATATATGGGTTTCACTTTCTGAAATGAGTGATAAAAATATTGACCGTTTTCATGATATTCAATTTTTTTTTTAGATGTACCCGTTTGTATATATACACAAATATATTTATAACCATGAATTTCTGGCATGCACAGCTGAGCTTTTGTTTTCTGGAATGATGTTGTCCACACAGTATAGATGCAGTGATGCTTTGATGGATCATTTGGCCAAAGCAAGCCATATCTTTTACAGTAGAAGAGTCTACAATGCTCACTCGGATTTGAACCCCAAACACACTCGGACCTCCGCGGCTCTCTGCTCTGGAACCTGTCCTGATTGAACTGTAATGATTTTCAGTAAAAGTGTGTTTTGTGTGACTTCCAGCCGCCGGGTCCCGGTTGACTCATCTCTCGCCCAGTAAAGCCGCTGTCACTTCATATTCAGCCCTGCGTTATATTGGAATAACAAACAGCAAACGCACGGCACAAAGACACTCTAATGAAAATGCTATAATTGACTCTGTTGTGGGACTTTATCATTAGTTGGGGCTTGATTTGGAGGCATAATCAGCTTTTGCTGGTGGCAGCCTCTGTGCTAGCGGGTGAACGTGCTAATAAAGTAGCAAGCGCTAATGCTCAGCTAATGCACTTGTAATAGTCGTGTTTGAAAGCTGGAAGCTTTATCATTGTGTTGCACAAGAGCCAACAAATCTAAAACCTTTAACAAGAAATAATTAGGATCTATTTAAACTATGCGACGCTGACCATATTCTTAAGACGCGGCTAAGCTTGTTAACCACCGCGGATACAATTAAAGGCGTTAAGCCTGCTAAACTTAACCACGAATGTTATTACCTGAAAACTGATTATCGTTGGCAGGATTGCGCTCACAAAGCCGAAAAGTTTCCATCATGCACTTCCATTAGTGACATTAACAAATGCAGCTGCATTATATAACGTTTAACAGATCGTTAGTCAATGTACATGCAAATAGATAGAAATGTCAAGAAACTTTGATTCATATATTTTCCTATGTATTCATATCTGCATGGACTAGTGATCTGTTAAGCATTAGGCTGCATAATATTTGTTAATGGCTTATTAATGAAAGTTATTATGAAGTGTTACGCAAGTTCTTTGCATAATGGCACACATTTAAAAAATCTAATTATGAAACAGATCGTTATGACTCTTAATTCTGATTGGCCGTTCGAAGCCGCTGTGAAATTCTGATAAACACAAACATGCTGTATTGATGCACCAAACAGCTAGTTGCATTAATTAAGTAGGCTGTATTAATTGGTGAACATGGTTGTTAATTACACATAGATGCAATGCATTGGTCATTGGTGTGGTTTATCATATTAGCTTTATAAAAGTAATACGCTACTCGAGGCCATGACTTATTGCTTTATGTTTAGCATGCATTCAGTGTTTTCTTTGCTTTCAGTGCGTCTCTGTTACGGGTGACTTTAAAACTCGTGCAGACAGAGATTGAGCTAAAATTAGTTCAGTCTGCGTATCGTAACGTGTTCCGCCGCACTCTTTAATTTCTTCAGAGTTTAACATTAAAAATCAGGTCAACCTTTAAGATTTCTGAGCAGAAGAAATTAATGGTATGCTATTTTTATGCTGAAGATCGACTGTTAATTTGATATGACCTCAGTCAAAGGCGCCGAAACAACAAACTCTCCTACTTCCAAAGACAAACGCAGGGTCCCCAGCGCCGGCGCGCAAATGAGCCGATCTGAGGGCCCGGCTCTTATCTGCACGTTCACTACACACACACACACACACACACACATACACACACGCACACACACACACACACACACACGCTCACACACACGCACGCACACACATACACACACGCTCACACACACATACACACGCGCACGCACACGCACGCACACACACACACACGCACACACACACACGCACGCACGCACGCACACACACACACACACACACGCACGCACACACACACACACACACATGCACGCGCACACACACACACACACACACACACACACACACACACAGCAAAGGCCTTTATGAAAGCAGCACTACTGCTTCCAGTGACGAGCCACACAGGGCTGATTAAAGCAGCATTTCACTCAAACTCAATTGTATGTCATTATTGTTATTATTATTATTTATACTGTATTATGTATTTAAATAAAAAATACATTTAATACAATTATGCAAGTGAATTTTACTTGAAAATTTTTTTACCAATAATTATTACACATTTTTCCTTCCACTTTCTCTTCCGTTCACCTTTTCTTTTCTTTTATGGGAATACCCAGCACCAACCAAAATTAACTAACAATTAAATACATAATCACTTTCACTTATGAAAAATAGGGTTAAAAATACAAATACATAACGCAGTCACATATTCATATCAAAACTCTCATGACATCTAGTTTCTAGTCAGTTATTATTATGCGATGACTTAATTGTATGGCATTATTTACTCTCCTCGTGTTGTTTCTGTCTGTTATTACATTAAAACACATTCATGTAGCTCTAAAAACATAGTTTATGGCACAGGTTCCCTCGGATCATATACGTGATCATATGTAGACCTTCAGCACGATGTTAGGCACTTTGCATGAAACCATGTCAAATACATGAATGATAATTATGTAAATGACATAAAACCATTGCAGCAGTGTTTAAGTTTGTCACAACATGACTAATATTTTCAGAAACACTTTGAAGCCTTTATATATAATGCATTATAAAAGTATTGTTAATGCACCTTATATGCATTGAATGATCTTATGAATAACTGTAACCACATTATAGTTACTCGTTATGTGTCCTCGTTACAGTATAATTATACATTTAAGTACTTATGGTTAGGATTAGGTTTAGTGTTACTTGGATGTAATTATGCATAATTTATAGTTATAATAAAAGTAAGTCCATGTAATGTGTAACAAAGATACTTTAAAACAGTGTTACAACTTTAGAAAGTATAATGCATTAAAACACATGACAAACAATTTCAGATGTAAAAAAGAATAATATATGGTATAATGCATTTGAACTTTGCTGACAATTATTTATGAAAATATACAATGCATATCAATTATGATACATATACTTGATTATGATTTTCATTAGCGGGCATTAGTTAATGTGTAATATTAATGAGCTATATATTTGTAACAGTATTAGTTAATAGAAAAACACATGCTTATTGTTAGTTCATGTTAGTTATTAAATAATATCAACAGATATAATGCTTTAGTAAATGTTGAACTGCTTTAGAAGTATTATTTTAGTTCATGTTCATGGTAACTAATCGTATCAAATGAATCCTCATTGTTAAGTGTTATGTTGATTATAAAGGCTTACAGAAGGGCTGTACATCAGCGGCGTGTCTCTGAACAACTGCTTTCTGCTCCGTTTGTGTTCAAGAGCGTGCACTCCTTCAACTCTCTCTCTCTCTCTCCATCCCATAATTCACCTCAGTCCTGCTCTGCTCTTCTCCATTCGGACTGGTTGACCTTTGCCCTTTCGCTCTTGACCCGCCGCTGTTCCTCTGGTCTGCTGTCACGGCTGTAATTACCTCTCTCTCCTAATCAGCAAACAGTTGTCCAGCATATTCTTCTACATGTCATATATTAATACATATTTAATGAAACGCTGTGTCTTCTCATTACAGTCGTATGTGATGTTTCTGTTAGAAAGAGAGCGGATGAGAAACAGCACACACTAGAACTAACAGTCCTGGAAAGAGTCTGGTATTTGATGTCTTTTGTGTTCTTTCCAGAAACGGTATATGTTTTATGTTATGAATTCAAATACAATATCATATAATAAGGTTTTATCAGTATGCATTTTTAAATTTGACACAATCTGTCAAGATCTCATTTCAAAATCTTATTCCACCCTAAAAAAAAAAAAATACAAATTATTGTATTATATTTTCCACAAACATAAAAAAAAAATAGTTTGTTTGTAGGACCATTTATTTATTTTAAATGTATTAATTTATTTCTACTTTCTTATGTAATTGTTCCATTATTTTAATAGTAAAAAAACGAATAGATACAAATTATTTTGTATTAATTCATATTTATATTAATTATATTTTAATCAAAGATAATAGTTTATTCTATAAACCTGATTTCCCCATAATATTTCCATTATTTTCCTAAGAAAATGGTTACCTCATTAGCATTATGTATGAATTTTGAATTTTAAATACTCATAATCACTTAATTATTAATATCATTCGATTGTCTTTTGTTACATTTTTAAAGTGAATGTATCAAGTCATAAAAATATTTATTTTTGCCTATATTTGCATAAATAAAAACATGCAACCTTTACTATATCTTTAAATAAATGTCTTATTGTAAAAGTAAAACACAATCAACTAATAATTGTAAACATATAATAGTTACAGTAGTAATATTTATAATATTTCTTGGGCTGAAAGTGACGTGACAGGTCAGTCTCTACAACAAAGCAGAATATTTACGGTAAATAAATAAATGCTGAGCGTAATCACTGCAGTCTGAGTGTGCGGATCTATTCTCCTGTTTGCTGAAGAAGGCCACATAATTATTCACAATAATGCTTAATTAATATGCACAAAAGACGTGTGCTCCACAAAAAAAATGTTGTTGATGATTTTTAATTTTCCAAATGATCTTCATCAGTGCGCTGTTAATTATTTGACCGTTTTAGGAACCGGCAGCCCTTTCACTGCTCTGCGGCAAAAAGACAAGGACAGAATTGATTATTAATGCACAACAATAACCCAGACAAATCAAGCACGTAACCTTATCTGTGCCACAGCTATTGTGTCTGCCAGATTTCTTTAAAGTGACACACGCTCATTAATATTTGAATGATAATTCTGATTGGGTGAAGCTGAGCCCTAAATAACTCTGGGATTGTGGCGTTTTCTCCCAGCGTCCCCTGCTCGCTCTGAAAGTCTTTTTGAGCTGACCAGCGCAGATGAAGACGACCTCCACCTTCCCGTTCACTCGTATAACGCTGATCCCATTGAGTTCCCAGAAGTGGAGGCAGCGAGGAGAGCCAAATACAGTGGAAAGATGTCAGAGAAAGTCCCATTACGAGCTGCAGTTTCATCATGCAAACAGCATCCGGATCATTCAGTCTCAGCATCATCATACATGCACTAACATATCGAATCAAACGTGAAAACCCAGTCATTCCCCTTCATATGGTAAAGAACATTCTGTGAAAATGCAACCTTTATATCTTTCAGCCGTGGCTCTAGTGGATAGAGCGTTGGACTTGTAACCCGAGGTTGTGGGTCAATCTCGGGTCTCAGGATTTGAATGA
>CM050419.1:14986305-14998805 GCA_027564155.1 Gymnocypris eckloni scoliostomus
GAGCATCGCGTTAGCAATAAATGCATACATTTATTCAAAATGTGCCATTAAACTTGAATCTCCAAAGATAATCAGGATTAAGCATCAAATCATTTCTTCAGAATCATTCAGACATGTACAAATGAGCTGAGAATCGAACACATGGTGGTAATGTGGCTCATATTCAGACAGAGATCATGTGCTTGTGGTGTTTCTGCTGATTAAGGTCGAACACAAGACTTCTTTACCTTCACGGATGGTTGTTCCTGTAAAACAGACACTGATTTAGGAATCAGCTCCTCCAATATTCATCCTGCACTGAAAGTCACTGCTTCTCTCTGAGCAAGCTACTGCTCGAAATGTTGCTCAATATATTTCTGGATGAGGCCCGGCACGTCCAAATGTCACCAGATGTTTTCAAGATCATTCCGGCCACTTGCAAGTTTATCCTCATCGAAGAAAGTAAGGAAGGAAGGATTTTAGTAAACATTTCTAAACTTCAGACTGACAGAAGATTGTTTTCTGGGAAACACATTCACACACACACACACACACACTCTGATTACAGAACACACACACACACACACACACACACACACACATGAACATTTCTTGCCTGATTCAAACAGGTACTTTTGGATGGAAACCTCCAGATGGATTTGAAAGTCATCAAATTAGAAAAACAGTGCAGATATGATGTTCTATCAAGCACAAAATATATTTTGCAGTTATTCAGTAGCAATATTCAGGAGCGGGATTTTCAACATTTTCCATTTCCTTTCTCTCGCCCTCTCATCTCCACAAGAAAAGCAGAGAGAGAGAGAGAGAGAGAGAGAGAGAGAGAGAGAGAGAGAGAGAGAGAGAGAGAGAGAGAGAGAGAGAGAGAGAGAGAGAGAGAGAGAGAGAGAGAGAGAGAGAGAGAGAGAGAGAGAGAGAGAGAGAGAGAGAGGAGATAGAGAGAGAGAGACAGAGAGAGAGAGAGAGAGAGGAGAGAGAGAGAGAGAGAGAGAGAGAGAGAGAGAGAGAGAGAGAGAGAGAGAGAGAGAGAGAGAGAGAGAGAGAGAGAGAGAGAGAGAGAGAGAGAGAGAGAGAGAAACAGAGAGAGAGAGAGAGATGCAAGCCTCTCGCCCAGAGTCCTTTGCAGCTCATTTTCAGACGGTAATTTGCCTTAACCAAAGCAAACTCCGAGAGTGTAAGTAAGTGATTATGTGCATGGCTGACACTCGTGCAGCGGCCTGTGCTTCTCTGACAACACTCCGTCCAGTCTGAGAGAAAAACACGAGCCGAGGTCACAATGTGAGGTGATTTTCAATGCTGCTCTCTTTGAAGTCTGTTTGTACTTCGACACATGCGTGAAAGCACATGCGCAGGCAATCTTTAACCCTTATTTGCATCATCCCATGATACACAGCCAGAGAAGTGTGCGGGTCGAACAAATGTTGATCAAATCATCATACTGGAGAAGAGACATTTAAATTCATGCATGCTTTGCTGGGAAATTGTGGACATAAAAGCAGGTCTTTCTCAGGAAATGTGACATTCAGTCTGTAATTTAAATACGTACACTGGAAAAAAAGTGTTGGATTTACTTCAAAATGTTGGAAGTGCTTAGAAATTTCAGAAAGAATTTCAGTTTAGAAAGAAATAGTGAGTAACAAATTGAATTAAACATGAAATATTGTTTTATAAGATGTACTCCAATAATCTTCATTTGCATTTTGAAAAAACATTTATTACAGTTTATAATGTAAATTATTCACTGAGAAAATTCTAGTGGCATCACTTGTTTTTTTGTGCATTTGTTATTTATTTATTTGTTTATTACATATAGTTGTTTTATTTATTTATGTATTTATTTTTGACATAAATCAATATATAAATGAATAGTAACCTCATGACATTTCCTTGTTTTGTGCCAAATGTGTTGCATTCAAACTGTTTCAGGGCTAAAGGTCCAGTATCCTGTATTACATTAGTGAGATGAGACAAACACAGACGTGTGTGTGTGTGTGTGTGTGTGTGTGTGTGTGTGTGTGTGTGTGTGTGTGTGTGTGTGTGTGTGTGTCTGTCTGTCTTGTGTGTGTGTGTGTGTGTGTGTGTATGTGTGTCTGTCTCTGTGTGTGTGTGTGTGAGTGTGTTTGTGTGTGTCTGTCTGTGTGTGTGTGTGTGTGTGTGTGTGTGTGTGTGTGTGTGTTTGTGTGTCTGTCTGTCTTGTGTGTGTGTGTGTGTGTGTGTGTGTGTGTGTGTGTGTGTGTGTGTGTGTGTGTGTGTGTGTGTCTGTCTCTGTGTGTGTGTGTGTGTGTGTGTGTGTGTGTGTGTGTGTGTGTGTGTGTGTGTGTGTGTGTGTGTGTGTGTGTGTGTGTGTGTTTGAAGCTGTCATTCTTAACCGAATCATTATTGATGAACGTTGTGATCAATGAAAGTTTAAAGTGAATTAAAGCAGCTTTGGCTTCAGCTCTGCTGCTCGACACAAAGAGTTTATTCTTGGTCGGGCCGAACAATACGCCACTCTCTCTCGTCATCTAACACGGCCATTTATCAATCAGCAGCGGCCACATTGACAAGTGCTAATTTAATAGAGACTGACCTGGCTGACAGGGAACCCCACAGACGCACAATACAGAGCCATTCATCAGCTTCAGTACCGCTCGGTGCGTCTGCGGCCCACATTCACAGCACGTTCACAGGTGCCGCTTTAGGAAGATGCGTCTGAAGGGAAGCTGATTATGATCAACGGAAAGGTCATGCATTTAGATACAGGGGCCAAAATTAGCACTCGCCATCACTGAGTAATGAGAGTAACAATAAGCATTTATGCATGTTTACAGCGACAAGCATTTCTGTCGAACACAGAACTTCTGCATGATCAATTATTACCAAACAGATGATACGTGATGTTTAATATGCAGCTTTATCATGACATGCATGATTAGGACACAAAATGACCTTATTGCAGCAATAGTTATTCACAAAGTATGAATGATAGTTGGACCTTCGCTGTAAAGTAAAGTGAAACTAATATGATGCATCATCATGTTTTTAAAGTAAGTAGAGTTTTATTGAGATGTGGAGATGAATTCATCTCATATATGAGACTATGAGCCTGTTCCCAAACCTAGTGTGCTTCCTATGTAGGGATCCCTACTTTAAGGGGTCGTAGCATATCATGCATCTTTTGTGGAAAGGGCAACAAAAGAGAAAATACATAACGAAAAGCACATAAATGTTGATTTATAAATATTCAATACAGGATCAATAAAAACAGTTCAGTTTAATTAAAAATGGACTGTTCTCTGACATTATATCATGCTCTGTATTTTACTGTTTATTTATTCTGTGCTAACTCTTCGTGTGTCGAGTATTTGCATGATACGCAAAACATTGAGCTTCCCAAGCAGGACCTTTACAAGGTTTTCCTTTAGTTCAGAGGTTTCCACATAAATATTGTGCAGCACGACTGTTTTCAACATTGATCATAATCAGAAATGTTTGTTGAGCAGTAAATCAGTATATTATTATGATTTCTGAAGATCATGTGAGACTGCAGTAATGATGATGAAAATTAAGCGCTGCATCACATAAATAAATTATATTTTAACATATACTCACATGGAATATACTTAATTTAATTAAACTAATATATCAGATTTTTTGCAGTTTTTTACAGTATTTTTAATCAAATAAATGCAGTCTCGGTGAGCAGAACATCTTGACAGGTTTGTATCAATACATCAATGTCAGGCATATGTAATATAATATATAATCTAGCAGTATTGTATTGTATCTAGTGTAATGCAGTGATCCATCAGCACATCTGATGCAGAAATCACCGGCGGGGGAAACAGGCCGTGTCTCACATCCGGCTGTACACTGAGATAGATTCAAAGGGACGTAAGCAAAGGGTTGTGACCAGCACACATCAGATTGTCAGGACAGACTTATGGAGGCTTTGATCATGGACAACTACAGACTGAAGAAGTCAAAGGATTTTTCCTTTTGCCCGAGGCGATTTGGTACCGACAGAAACCCTCACGAGTGGAAAGAAGAGACGCTTTCACTGAAGGCCTGGAGAACAGAGGACCGATTCCACGGGAGACGCCGCTGATAGGATAGAAGCAGACCGAGCTGGAAGAAAGCATGCGCCACATCAAGCGCCGCTGACACTGTGAACCAATCAGAGCTCGGGATGCCATTCCCACAGTACGGCCGGCATGAAGGTACACAAAGGTGCTGTCACGCATCTGATGCTATTAAAGAGAGGGATAATTTAAGAGACGGAGGGAGAGAAAGAGAAACACAATACCTATTCTTAAACGGAGAGCTTTCAGATTCACTTGAAGTTTCTATGCTTTTGTATTGTTGTTAAAGGAATAGATAACTTTGTCTGTTTTGCTCAGAAGGGAGGAGCTGAAAAACAAGACGGATGGGTGATTGCTTTTTTCTTTAGGATACTGTTGAATAGAGAATAAGGCCATGCATTAACCCTCATGTTGCGTTCTGGACATTGTGACCCGTAGAGGATTTTATTTTTCCTGAAAATGCTAGTTAATGTTATTGCATTGGATTCAAACTTACAGCTCACAGAATCTCCCAAAAACATGGTATTTCCAGTCAAAGAAATGGCCAGCCAATAAAATGTGCATGTTATTACCAGATATTGCATTTTTTTTTTGCACTGATTTTATTTATTTTTTTGGACCTAGCTGATCACAGGCCTCATTGATCTGATCTTATCCACCTGTTTTTTTTATGAGCTGAATACATTTTAATTATCTTTTTTTTTACTCAAAAACTAAGGTGCATGAGCTCAGAGTCCAAAAAGAAATGCAAAACCTGTGCTAATTTAAAGAAACGAGCTGAGTCCAGTATTTCACGATACTACATCGTTATTAGAGACGTACAAGCCATTTAAAAGCTGGTCATTTTTGACCAGGAGCACCAAAGCACAAGACTTAAGCAAATACATGTGACTTCAAGCTCTATGGGTGTCTGCAGCATGTCTCCGAATACTTTTGTTTGTAAATGTGATTAATGTAATGAGATATGATGGAGGGGAACATATTCAGTGAACAGCTACTTCAGTTTCATTGTGTTTCTTCCACAGAACTATCATCATTTCAGAAGCATTGAAATATAATGTCAAAGTTTGGACAACTTTTATGCTTCTTTTTTTGTCCTTTCTGGAGCTCGACTACCAAAAGACAAGTGCGAACATCCTTAAAAGTCTCTCTTTCTACTTATCAATTATCAATTCTGCATATTTCTTTGTTTTTTGTTTTTCTTGATTTAGTTTTATGTTGGTGTAATTTCAGATAGAAGTCCAAATCGAATGAACAAAAGTTAGTATGCATAATAATACACCCAACTCTCTGTTATTACTTGCTCAAAATACTTGAACATTGCAGATTATTTCAGAAGATAGCACGACGCTGTTTTCCTCTCCGAGCTTGTTTGTGAATATATATGTATGTGAGCTGTGGTGGTGCAGAGATTTTCATTAACATGAGGATTTTGAGCAGAGAGAAGAGTATTCAAGTGATGCTCGCAGTCGCAAACATATTTGTCCCTTGACATGCTACACTTACATTTAAAAGAAAACTCTTTTATGATGAAAGCAACAACAACACAACACATAAAATAATAAAAACATGTTGTAATATTTGAAGGAAATGGCTGTTTTATTGGAAAAAAAGAAGAGCAAATGAAGTCTAAATTCTAGAGACAAAAGAAAGGCAGAAATGCGAGCGCTTTGATGTGTGAGTGATGATGAGGAGAGAGTTGAAGGTTATTGACTCGTGATATTACGTCTGTAAACAGCGTATCGTACACAGCCTCAGTGTTCACTCGACAAAACTATATGTGCACAGTCAAAAACTGAACATGTTATGCATATTATCATACTGTGCTTGTTCTCTAGAGACCCACGTGAACACAATCAGAGATTATTATGGGATGTTGTCTGCCCAAGGTCTCTCTCTATGTTATTATTTTATTTATTTTTTACAAAGGAAAACTGCAGATGAACACAAGAGTCTTTAAAATAAATAAGTAAATAAAACAGATACAATTATATTTAGAATATAGATTTAATATATTAAATACATAAAATATAGATTATAATACAGTTCAAATAAATATTATTTTACAAGAAACTACTATATCACTTTTTCTACTTCCAAGATTTCATGCTTAATTCAATTATTGTGTAATTATTTGTGAACTTCGCTAGCTAATGCAGCGTATGAGGAGAGAAATACAAGCAGACATGTGAAGCTTGTTAAAGTCTTTTGTCGAAGAAGCTGGATGATGTTCTGGTTATGTGTTATCATAAGTGTGTTTGTTCCATGTAAACAGCCGTTCCTGGTTTCCTTGCACGTATCATGTCAAAGCCACCGGATGTTTATTCATGTGGTCATCGCAGACGTTTATTTTGTTGGATTTAGCTCTTATGTTAATGCTTCAAATGTTTGGCTCATGCAGTTTTTCACACACTTCTAACTGCACATGCATTGGCTGGACCAACCTGAAACATGCACAAAAACAAGAGAAGAAGAAACGACACTCTTGAGACAGTCCATGTCAGAAATTGTTGCTGATTTTAAATGTGGTATATAAACATGACTTGGTCTTGCGTGCTCAAAATATGTAGTAAATATTACTGCCATGTGAACAGGCTTTTCTTAAAAGGATGTTGGGACTTAAATCATGTTTGATTGTGTCCCTAAAATAACAGTATTTTACACAATTCATTCTAGGATTGTTTATTATATGCTTCATTAAAATATACTTGATCATGGACCTTCGACTGAAAGCTCTGTGATTCTTTATTTATTTGATAATGTGTTTAGATGAATTCTATTAATTATTATATATATTTTGTTTCTTAAAGGGATAGTTCACCCAAAAATGAAAATGTGATGTGTATCTGCTGAATCCCTGCAGGGCATCCGAGATGAAGGTGACTTTGTATCTTCAGGAGAACACGAACGAAGATGTTTAACTCAAACCGTTGCAGTCTGTCAGTCAATGGCAGTCAATGGGCTCCACGGCTTTGAGAGCCAAAAAACCATACACAGACAAAACCAAATTAAACCCTGCGGCTCGTGACGATACATTGAAGTATAAAGACATGAAATGACCAGTCTGTGTGAGAAACTGAACAGTATTTATATCACTTTATACCTCTGATCCGCCACACGGTCCAACTGTCCTGAACGCGTTCGCAACAACCGGCACGTGACGCGTCTTCTTCTTCTTCTTGCTTTACGGCGGATCACAGACTTATAAGTGCATTACCGCCACCTATCTCTCCAATGGACCATTGCCACTCTATCTACAATCTCAATTAGGAGTGTCAATGGTCCATTTGAGAGATAGGTGGTGGTATAACAATATAAACACTGTCACATGATCACATCTCCAGATGTTGATCTCTGACATCAGGGTCACAGAGTAAAGATCTGGTAAAGTCTGCGTATGAAGCTCAGTCGGCTAAAATCAATGAGCGTTTTGATTGGTTGCCGCTCAGGGACGATGTCAGATTATTACCAATAAAGTGAATTAGATCAAATGATTTTTGACTTTGTAATATATCTTTAATCCAATCAGAGATAAAGTCATCAGTGAAATTGCTGTTGATTAATAAATGGGATATTTGGTGGCATTCTTCCTAAGTGCCTCGCTCGGCTGCGAACGATCTGTTTTATGACTCAGTCAAACCTACTGATTTCATTTCCAAATGACTATTGAGTGAAGGTCTCGGTGGAGCGAGTCGACAGCACCATCAGTAATACCTTTCTGCACGCGTCTCGTCTCGTAGAGCGCTTACGCACGCATCCATCCATCTTTTGATATGTTTTAAAAGCTCCATCCTCTCCTCACTGTGTGTGTGTGTGTGTGTGTGTGTGTGTGTGTGTGTGTGTGTGTGTGTGTGTGTGTGTGTCTGTGTCTGTGTCTGTGTGTGTGTGTGTGTGTGTGTGTGTGTGTGTGTGTGTGTGTGTGTGTGTGTGTGTGTGTGTGTGTGTGTGAGTGTGAGTGTGTGTGTGTGTGTGTGTGTGAGTGTGTGTGTGTGTGTGTGTGTGTGTGTGTGTGTGTGTGTCTGTCTGTCTGTGTGTGTGTGTGTGTGTGTGTGTGTGTGTGTGTGTGTGTGTGTGTGTGTGTGTGTGTGTGTGTGTGTGTGTGTGTGTGTGTGCGTGTGAGTGAGCGTGTGTGTGTGTGTGTGTGTGTGTGTGTGTGTGTCTGTGTGTGTGTGTGTGTGTGTGTGTGTGTGTGTGTGTGTGTGTGTGTGTGTGTGTGTGTGTGTGTGTGTGTGTGTGTGTGTGTGTGTGTGTGTGTGTGTGTGTGTGTGTGAGTGTGTCTGTGTGTGTGTGTGTGAGTGTGTGTGTGTGTGTGTGTGTGTGTGTGTGTGTGTGTTGAACATCAGATTCACAGGTTTCTGTTTTCTAGTTCATGACCAGATGATAATTTTATTGAGGTTGTTATTTCATAAGTCAGGAGACTTAACTGAGTTCTCAATATTTTCATTGAACTTTGTCTCCTAAAATACTTTTCATCGTCCAGTAAAGTATGAAGCTATAAAATGAATGTGGCGAGCAGCTTAGATCATTCGGTGTGTCATATTTGACATCTGATTACAGACCTTGCTGTTTTGGCAATTCTGAAAACAAGTTTGCAGCATTCTTGAGATCTCTTGTGACGCGTGAGATTGCTGGGGTCTTTTTTCACTGCGGTCTTGGAGAAAGAATAGAGATGTTCTTGAGACCTCGTTGTGGTGGTTATTTCCAGAGACGATGCAAACATACATTACAGGTTTAACAGCAGTGTGTCTGGTTGTGCATTTACACTAGACACCCCAAAAGCCCCAAACTATTATTGTTGTACAAAATACGATTTTGATAGTGTCATGCTCTTAACAGCTAATTATTGAAAACTCAACGTCATTGCACATGCACCAACAGCAATAGATATGGAAAGTGTTTTTCCTCCCTTTTAGGTCTAAATTGTTTAACATACCATAACAGTTAGTTGCATTTCACTATAGCATTGATTTCATCTGCAGCACACCACTGATTTACAGTTCATCCACAGTCATGCAAAGACAAAAATCAATGCAACTTGATTCAGATTTTTTGATTTTCTCTTCTATTGTCTTAAATAAATTGTCTTTGTTTTGGGAATTTAAATTAGTTTGTTCATTAAATGCAAAATGTCACATTCATCCAATACATTCATTGTCAATTTCTTGTTCAGTTCAATTCTTCTTCAATTTTTTTTTGTTAGAAACACAACAAATAATTGATCAGAAATGTAAAAGATGAGTTCGTAACATCACAACGCATAACTAACGATAATGATAAAACAAAAAATAAATGTTAAATAAAAGTCAGCAAACAGAGAAACATTAATCCAGTAAGCGCATAATTTATTTTTTGTGCAACGCATGCAGTTTATAAATCTATGTTCAGACGAAATTAGTAGTTATTAAATAATTATTATTTTATTTTTTGTAGTATTTGTGACTCAAAAGGTTCCTTAAGCCGGAAAATATATAATAGTTTACGTTTTAGTTTTTTTGCTTTTTTGACACAATAATTTGCACCTGCAGTTCTTTAGTTATTTTGCCGTTACCTGCACATCTAACATGAATGCAGTGGTTTTGTTTAGCGGTTCTGCTTCTCATTAGTTGTGCGATGTATGTTTTCTGTGTTTGGATTGGAGATCTTCATTTGCATGTCTTCGTTTTCTCCGTGGTTTGTTAACGAAGGGAAAACGAACGTTTTCTCCTCAAACACAACTAATTAGAGTCGGACAGACGCCTCAGCCCCGCGTGACTCGGCCGGGATGTAAATTGTGGACACGTCTGCTGTCGTTCCCATTGCTTTGGTCGTTTCATCAGAAACCTCTCTAATTAAGCTCAACGTATAGATGTCTTTTTTAAGCGTGTACGGTGGCGTGCCTTGATGAGTCTGTAGAAACTCAGACAAAGTGTTTGTGGAAAGTGTCATTTTAACCTTCTGGAATGAAATAATTGGGAAGAGCAAAAGAAAAGTTTGCTACTGTGGCCTTTCTCAGCCACTTTCTCAACAAAACCTGTTTGATGATGAGCTCTAGTCATTACCTGGTCTGAACGGACCCCTCCAGAGATGACTTTGAACGACTATCTCCGAGGCCTAATTAGAAATACAGCCACCCTTTTGTCAGCGCTCACCTAGAGCTGCGAAAACCGGCTCTTGCATGTTAAAAAGCTGCATAACAGTCGTCTCACTTTGTCTCGACCTTTAGCTGAATGACTGCGACGCGCGTAAATGACACAGCGTTGTACGAAGCGCTAAAAAAACGCACTGGCGTTCTCAAAGATGATTCTGGAAAGGCTATTTCCCGCCGCTCAGCATGAGCCCAGTAAACATTACAATCCATCAGAGAGAAGGAGAAAAAAAGAGGTTTGTTTTCACACTTAAAGGAGAGTGTTCTTAACTTAATCACCACCTTGGTTTTGTAATTTTAATTAAGTGTCCACAAAGGTATATGATTAGAACTGTTTAAAATACAGGCTGACAGAGCGAGCAGGAGAGGCGCGGGCCGTCCTCTTGCGTGGAGGTGGATTACTTTCAGGGAATGCCTGTTTTATGATAGTTATGTTTAATCTTTACTAGATTATGCCTCTAAAGTGGCTGGGTGGGGGCGAGAGGGAGGAGCGCCAGGCTATCATTTTTCAGCGCTCATTTGCCGTTCTGTTGATTTGCCGTTCTCAACAAAAGTCCTTTGTAGCGTTTCCTGATTGCAAATTAAGAGGTAAGTATAAAGAACTGAATTTTGATTTAGTGCGCAAGTAACCAAATTATGCAAATGTGTTTATAAGTGCAGAAAAGCATTGAGGAGTGAACAGCCGCGCTGTCCTTGCCACTTACCTTGAGAAACCTTCGGCTCTAAAAGAAGCCCTGAAACCAGAATCTGACTTTTGGGCTTTTTGGTTCATAGATGGTAGTGCTGAGCTCGTATGTATGTTAATGAGCTCGTGCAAGTTCAACACATGTAAATGTCACGTGTAAATTTAAACGTCTGCTAAATTAGTAAACGTGAAGTGCAATGACTCAATATGCCTCGCTAAAAAAACACAATAAGCAATTAAATAAACAGTCAAAAATTAAGTAAATTGTGTATTTTGAATTGCATATAACTTTTTTATATACATTAAGTATTGAATGAATTACATTTTAGTGGAGACTGTTGCAATGCATTGTGGAACTGTTTGTCCATGTATGCATTAGTTTGACATTAACATGGACCTTTAGGAACAACCTTCATGAGATAGATGACCCCTTGGCATTTTTGATTTATTTATTTAATGAATTAATTAATTGAATGAATGAATGAATAAATAAAATAATGAATGAATGAATGAATGAATGAATGAATAAATAAATGAATGAATGAATAAATGAATGAATGAATGAATGAATTAATAATGAATAAATGAATGAATGAATAAAATAATGAATGAATGAATGAATGAATGAATAAATAAATGAATGAATGAATGAATAAAATAGTGAATGAATGAATAAATAAATTAATTAATCCATTCATCCGTTCATCCATTCTTCCATCCATCCATTCATTCATTCATTCATTCATTCATCCATTCATTCATTCATTCATTCATTCATTCATTCATTCATCCATTCATTCATTTGTTTATTTGTCTTGTAAAACATACTCCAAAATATCAGTGTTATCAGTAATTCTTGAGAAATTGGACAAAACAGGGTGCAAAATTGAAAAAATTAAACCTTGTACTCAGATAAATGAAACTGCATTTATATATTGTATTTATACTAAACTACTGAAATATGCTTTGATGCAACCTCCCAACTTTTCTCTTTTTTTAACAAATTGTGCTTTTTTTTACCTTGGACTGTGTAATATAACTTCAACTTTATCTTTAACAGCATTCACAATGTTTTTAACATTTCAAAACATATTCTCGTGTTAGCAACAGACTACACTTTCACATGTGACCAACAATTCCTCAACAAATAAAACATATCAAAATTAAATATTATGAAAATATTCATCTGACGGAGTTGACACATCTAACAGTGGTGACGAAAACCTGAAGTCTTTTTACCTATCAAATGCATTGAATCAATCAATTACTGTATTAAAACAAACATAGTGTGTGTAATAGTTTATACAGCTTTTATTCAAGAGTCATATTTAAGTGTCTGATATATTATTAGAACACAAAATCTGAAGGTGGTGACAAACTTGGCATCTCTCTCACAAAACAAAAGGAGTTCATGTAGTAGCCATGCTAGATGCTAGATGCTAATGGGACCTGCTTCAGCAGAATAACATGATCTAAATATTTCAATTCATTTCATCAGATATTGGTGTTGACAAATCATGGCTGTGACCAGGAAATATTAACATATCCCAAAACTATAAAACTGACCCGAGTCTGTCTGACAGCGATGGAGGACTGTGGCAGGGGTCCTTTAGAGTGACAGCTGCCCCTGATA
>CM050419.1:15003805-15093805 GCA_027564155.1 Gymnocypris eckloni scoliostomus
TTAGCTCAGTCTTAAAAATGAAGGTACTTCAGTGATTCTTGGGTTCAGAAAAGAAACTCATGTTATCAGGAACAGTCTGAGGTTCTTGAGTTTCATGTTTCTCTGGTGAGAAAGTCTTTGTCGGTGTCAGTGCTTTGGTTTCTGACTTTAAATCATCAGATCATAGATGATTCTCTACAAAAATAGGGGATATAAAAATAGTTATTTGCACAATTTATTTTAAAGGTCCCAAACAACTTAAGATCTAAGTGCAACATCTACAACATGCTGTCGATTAATAACTTCAATGCATCCATCAGTTTGTAAAAGTAAACGAAGTAATGCACTTACAATGGAGGCCTAACGAGCAATAAATCCTGGATGGTTTAAAAGCATAAATGTACAATATTCTTTATTAAAGCACTTATATTTAACACAATGATGTATGATATTTCAGCTGTAAAGTTAGCTTGCCTTTGTTTGTCCATTTAGTTGTTTGTGATGGATGAACTTCAGGTTATTTGTTATATTATGTACAAATAACATTCATTTTGATATATAACACATATGCACACACACACACACACACACACACACACACAAACACACACACACATAACAATTATTATTAATGAATTAATTTATTTATCACATAGCTTCTATGGCATCCGACTCTAAACCCTTGTTTTGTTCTGCCTGAAACTTTAATATTTAAGAGTTTACCGCTCTATACTCTGCTCTGGGATCAGTTTGCATGTTTATATGAAAAACAAAGATAATTCTCAGATCCGTTTATGAGAGGAACGGTCAGAAATCACTAGGAGATTTGTTTTCTGTATAGATCTGGAATAGAAATCAAAGGAATTCTATATTTGCTTCATGAGCTGATACAAAGTAGCATTCATTTTTTCAAATTCAGGCCAATTGCATTCTAAAATATTTAACCACATAATAAGTGCATAAGCCGTGGAATCTGCAGAACAGACGAGTCAGATATATGGGCATTCCAGGTATCCATAAAAGGGGAATATTCAAATGAGGGAACATTAGAATATTAAATCTTGATTTATATATGCGAGTGCCATTAGGGGTTATCATCTGGATCAGCAAACTATTTTTCAGGGGTTGAGATTTTTATGTAGTAGCAGACACATTTAGCACCGCGCCACTGAAAACATCCCCACTGTGACATCCTGCTGTTCATTGGCCGATTTCCGCCCATAAAAATGGCAGCCGATATTTAAATGCAAATCCCTTATGGGAAAATACCTGCGCGATCGCTGCATATAAATGATGTGGCATTGTACCTCTCTCGCTCTCTCTCACCTTATTACTGAATTACGGAGAGCGGGGAGAGAGGGGCGAGGGGGAAAGGTGATGATGGATTCTTTGTGGATGACACGGAAAGCATTATGAAGCCCCCGTTTGTCAGGCCAACATTAAGGGCTAATTTTGAAAATCTAGCGTGCAGTCAATTTCGTCCGGCCCGAGGGTGAAAGGTAGCGCGCTGACAGGAGGGCTAATTTCACCCTCCTTATTTACCTCTATGCATCATTTCTGAGCGCCGCGCTGACACCCCGACGCCCGCTTTAAAAATGACACCAGTGCCACCAAACGCCCGGATATTAACCACCACGTACATGTGTGTGCGGCACGGAGAAGAAAAAGATAAACCTGGCAAATCTATCATTTTAATAACAGCAAGCAAGGTTAATGTAGTTTACCTTACACAGGGGGTGAATAAAGGACCTGTGTGTGTGTGTGTGTGTGTGTGTGTGTGTGTGTGTGTGTGTGTGTGTGTGTGTGTGTGATCTTAAACAGACACATGCTGCCCTGCGACACACATGGCTGCTCTGATGGCTGTTTGTTGTGTAGCACGCAGCAGAAAAATCAAAGTCTTAATGCTATTGTGTGCCCGTAACCATCTGTCAAAGCCACACGGAGATGAGAGCGAGATTACCCAGAATAAACAGGAATGCCGGAGCATCGGTGAGACCCTCGGGCAAAAAGACAAGACGAAGAACGAAGAGGGAGGAAAACGCTTCACGAAAGGACATCAAAGCCATTGTGATTCAGGAGCCGTCTGACGGCGGCGTTTGTAACGATGACAATCTAACACACAGACACCATGATGACCGTGATGATGATGATGATGATGATGAAGGTCTTCAGACAGTATTTCATCGCTGGAAACTTTTCCTTTGAGACGTCAGAGGAACATTTAGTTGATCCCGGGGCGGTTCCTGAGGTGGCGAATCTGTGTATATTTACCGTGACGTCTCTGGAAGTGTTATTCGAGAGGGAGATTTTCCCTTTAAACCCTCATCCGGAGTCTCAATGGAGAAGATGGAAACCAACACACAGCAGCCGGTGCGAAAAGAGGGGAAAAACACTAGAATAAATAGAAAAAATCTATTCTGCTCTCAAACAACTGCAGAAACACCTCTCAGATGTTCTTCTCTAATTAACCTGATTTGCGTGGTTCTGCTAGTGTAGCAGAGAGGTCTTTAAAACACTTTAATGAGATGAATGAAATCACGAGAGCTGTTACTAACCTAGTGTTCAGCATCAGCGTGCACATCCCCGACCGGTGTCCCTGATCAAACCTCAAACTAAGAGACCAAACGTTTGTGCATTTGAGTGTGTGAGGAGAACGAGTGTGTGTGTTTGTTTGATCAAGTTAAATACAGTTTAAATGTGTATATGTGCCAATAATCACTAAGTGAAGTGGTCTAAATGTATGTATATGTTTTAAAATAAAAAGATAAAGGTGCTTCACGATGACATAGAAGAAAGGTTTTGTCTAAATGGTTCCATAAAGAATCTTTAACATATGAAGAACCTTTCTGTTTCACAAAAGCTTCTATGTGGTGAAATAATGTTCTTCAGATTATAAAAAGGTGAGAGATGATTCTTTAAATAATCTTTGACTGAATAGTTCTTTGTGGAACCAAACAGGGTTATTATATGGCATCGCTATGAATAACCTTTTAAAAACCCTTATTTTTAAGAGTGAAGGTCCATAAAATGTCCATCCAATCTTATCCCTCAATCTGAGGGTTACGATAGGCTGTTCTACCTGTCTGTCAATGTATATATTTGCATACCACCACCCACCCTGTCCACACAAACACAGACATGATACGTCATCAGCGCGTTTCATTACGCTTTTGCAGCTCGAGCTAGAATGGACGGTGTTACTGTAATGTTTTCTCACCGGTGAACGAGACATCATCTAATCTGACAGCGCTGCATTCGTCTCTCATCGTGTCGCTGGTCAGCCTCTGCTCGGCCTGTGTGCAGTCATGTGATTTAGAGGAGGCGTGGCTTCGGAGAGTGATTTGCAGGGAGGGTGGGATCTTATGCTTTCAAAGCTAGCTTGCTATTGTCTCTCCGACATCACCTACCCTACCTTTAATACTGAAGAGTATCAATAAAAACACTTAAATCAAATTAAATATGGACTATTTTACCCAACAGTTGGTGTGCTGTGTATTATTTGTCTAGAAACCTACTTTACACAGGAACTAAAATGCAAATGCAATTGCATTGCAAGTGTGCAGACAGTTGCATAAACTCAACTTCTGTTTTCGTGGCAGATAATCAAGGGCATTATAGAGTTACCATCAGTGAAACGGAAATCTGTTTTGTTATTAATCAGGAAGTTAGATACAAACATGTCATTTTTAATTTGCATTGCTTTTCTATTGCACTTTGACTTATTTGGAAAGCACACAATCAAGCTTGTGACGTTAGGAGCATTTGTGGTTGTGTTCCCGTGAGTAAGTTTTGATTCTTAGAGTACTGTTTCATTAGCTTTTTTGGCCATAAATGCAAATGCAAATACACATAGTATTACAAGATTCAAACATGTCAGTGTATTATCATTGCATTATGAATAGAGCAAGCTTGCATTGCTAGAAATGTTTTCATTTTTGTACGTGTGTAGAGTATGTTTTGTACATTATCGTTAGTTTAGCACCTTGCAAATGCCAAACTCCAATGCTCTTTTGTGAGCAGAATGCTATTTCTATAATGCACTCATGAGTCTTCATTTAAGTTTAGCTGCTGCTGTCTATCTAGCCTATAGCAGCTCATAGTTTCAGAGCAGATGTGTTTGAGAGTATATTCATGAGCAGTGGTGTCAGTATGTGAGGGCCAGCGTTTGCTGCTCTACTCCTGTCAGACTGCCACACGCTGAAAGCACTTCCCGTCCCCGCTCTCTCAGGTCATGTTTCAACTAAATAACTATCAGTCAAACTCTTGCCCTCTCTGCTCCAGCTCTCCAAGAACAACACCTCTCCTCCTCCGATCTGTCCATCACAGTTCCTTCACAAAAGCAGCTACATACATCCAGAAACCTGATCTATAATGTGTGAGAATTAAAGTCTGTCTGTGGACGAGTGCAGGTTCAAAATAACAGGTTCTATTGCATTTGTGGCATCAATTTTTGCATGCATGCATACATAAATACATGAATAAATGAATGAATGAATGGAAGAATGAATGAATGAACATAAATTAACACCAACAATACTACTACTACTACTACTACTACTACCAATGCTAATAATAATGGCAATCATCATCATCATCCTTATTATCCTTATTATTATTATTTTGATGTGTCCCTCAGATTTGTTTGTTTTTAATGTTACAGTTATGCACTTATAGTGGAAGTGAATGGGCCTGACAATCAAGACAAGTGTTAACTTGACACTAGTGAGATAAACTCTCTTACAAAAATACAAAATAAAGAAAACCTCTTGTACCAGTAATGTGTGGTGTTGCAATCAATGCCAAGGCCGTGGGTTTGTTTCCAGAAGAATGCATGAACTGAGAGCATGCACACCTTGAATGCAGTGCTTTGGACTAAAGTATCTGCCAAATGCATCAATTTAAATGGAAAACAAAACACTTACTAACCTAGTCTGTTTAACATTAAATATCTACTATTTCACCTTCAAAAACATCAGAGAGCAACTGTTTACATGGTGTAAACTCGTCAGGCATTACTGTACATCAGTAACACATGAGCAAAAGTTCATCCTAGAAAAGTATTCGGACAGTTTAGACACTTTGCAGCTCAAATAATTAACAGCTTTTGCCTCATATTTAATCCTCTGGAACACTGACCTGCAGACACCTTTTTGTATCTATTAATGCTATTTCTATTTGTTTTTACAAACTGAGGTACGTGTTAAAATGATTTTCTGTAGTAATCAACATTGTGTTACCAATGCCGATAGTGCATAGTGTTTTATTGAACTCTGAACGCTCATCTACAGGCTATATTTTATGTCGCATCTCAGACTGACACAGCGATACGGAGGTCAGTTACTGTACCAGCTGCTTATTAAATTCATCTTATATGATATTCTATTGTAAATAATGCTTGAATTTGGAAACACACCTCTTGGGTACAACATAAAGCAGAATATTTAATCGTACTCCTGCGACTGAAAGGACACGTTTTAAGTGCGTGTTAACGAGTTTGTAGCTTTGCACGCTCGCCAGGCCATAATTACTGCATTATTGTACTGCAGCTTCACGTCCGGTGACAAACCACAGGACTCTGAGACAGCCGTGTAAAGGAGAAGAGGTGAAGTCTGAGCTGACAGCAGCGGTGCTGATGATGGGGGAGACAGCTTCGGTTACCTTGACGACACATTTATTTATGGTTGCCTGAGATGACATGTGGTAATGTTCCGTACCTGCTGATGGGGGGGTGATGGGGGTTCTCCTGTTTCAGCCTCAGTTGACAATTAAGACCTGGGCGACTGTAGCCGGGGGTTAATACTGCTCATTAAAAGAACTAGGTCATTAGCAGGGAATCAGGGCTCTTAAGGCAGCACGGGGGGGGGGGGCAAGTGTGTGTGTGTGTGTGTGTGTGTGTGCGTGGAGTCAAATCTGCATCTCCATGAACACGGCTCTTACATTAATTAACCTCCCTTTTCCTGGTTGAGGGAAAAAAATCTGTTATCATATATTCACATGGCTGTACACCAATTAATTGCAAAGAAAAAAGAAGGCAGTTTACCGTCATCCCAGCGGTCGCCCTGTCTGCCTGCGCAGGAGATCCATTATTCCAGGGAAGGAGAAGAGACGTGGAAAAAAAAGGAAGCAAAAGAAAAAAGTCTAATGTGTATGATGAGTAAAACGAGGATCGGGACCGAATCAGGGGAGGGGGACACGGGGAATAAAAGCCTCGGAAATGAAAATAAATAATCTTGGCTAATACCTCACCTTAGGAGAGCAGGCGGGGCCCCAGCCAATCAGAGCGCTTCGGAAACACCTTCAAACGCACACACACACACACACACTCTTTGACCTTCAGTGCAGAGGCTTACAGAAGAAGGCCGCGATCTACACACACACTCGCATGGCCCTCAGGAGACGGGCGCAGCGAGAGAGGAGATGTTCCTTACTGAGAAACAACATCAGAGCATCAGAGACCGATAGAGGACTCGCTCATCTCTGGATGTCACGGAGAGCTGAGCAAAGACCACACACACATATATCTGCAGCTAAACACAATATGTGCTGGCCCTTTGCAGTGTGTGTAATCATCCAGTGTAATGTTCCTGTAAAGCCCGGTGCAGTGTTTGCTGTTCACTCCAGCACAGGTTGTTTCTATAAAAGTCACCACCCAGTTTAAAGTGTCTCCATAAATCCAGTGCAGTGCATTTCAGTATTTCTGTGAAGCTGATTTCATACAGTTTTGTAGTGCATGTAAAAAGTCCATTACAATGTTTTGTACGGTGCAGTGTGTTTCTGTAAAACCCAGTGTGTTTTTGTGCAAAGTGTTTCTTTAAAGGTAGCACTTTATTTTATATTATGTGTGCTTACATTTACTTACAATGTACTTACCTGAAAAAGTAGTGTACAATAAAATAACTGCATGGGTTGAGGTTAGGTTTGGAGCAGGTTCAGTGTTAGTGCCTAGATATTACCCAGTTATTGTAATTATTATAATAAATGCATAGTACATGTGGAACAGGACTGTAAAATAAAGTGCAACAACGCAGATTAAAGTGTTTCTGTAAAGTCCAGTGCAGTGCATTTCAGTATTTCTGTGAAGCTGATTTTGTTCAGTTGTGTAGTGTCTAAAAAGTCCAGTAAAATCTTTTGTACATTCCTGTGTGTTTTTATGTATCATGTTGCTGAAAAGCCCAGTGCAGTGTTTGCTGTTCATTCCAGTGAAGACTGTTCCCATATAGTCCAGTGCACGACACTGCAGTGATTCTGTGAAGCTGTTTACGTTCAGAAATCCAGTGAAATGTTTTGTACAGTGCAATGTGTTTCTGTGAAGACCATTATGCTTTTGTGCAGTCTAGTGCAATACATTGTTCATTTGAGTATAGAGTGTTTCTGTAAAGATCAGTTCAATGGGCTCTTTACTGTGCAGTTCAGTGTTCTCCATCCGTGTAGTATGTTTAGTGTGCTTCTGTGAAGTTTCTTTTGCACAGTTTAGCAGTGTGTTATATGCTTGTGTACAGCCCACTGCAGTGTGTTTCTGTAAAAGTCTCATGCACATCAGTGTTTCATTGCAGTGTGTTTCTGTGAGTCTGTTTCTGTCTCTTTAACTCATGTTTGTAATTTGACTCTTTGACCTTCGGGCTCAGATCAAAGCTCAGTCGTCTCTCCAGCTGCCCTCTTCTCACTCCAAACAACATGTACACTGTTCCAGATCCACTGTGTCGCATGACCTTCCTCAGCCAGAGATAATTGGCTTCTTCCGATTAAAATTCAGCAAATCACTCCAAAGAAATAGTTTTCCCCTTTATTTATCTCTGTTTTCCCAGATGAGTTTCCATACTCGTGTCATGATCCGAGGACGCCTCTCAACCATCGGTTATTCAAATGTTTATCAATTATTATCCAGTCAGGAGAGTTTAAAGTACAGAAGTGATCGGATTTGTAAAAGAGTTCATAGACTGGTAAACCTTCTTCAAACACATAAACCTCATCATATTTGCCATGCGGTTCTTCTTAAGTCTCTACCAGGAGCTTTGCAGATTTAAGCACTGATTATCATTCATGTCTAATTCTCCTGAAGTAGATTTGAGAGAAACTGATGAAACGATCCAAACTTAAATGATACAATACGTCAGATAGGATAATTTTGTCATGCATATTTAATGTGATACCAGTTTCCTGAGGTGAGGGCCAAATCGAGACATGAGTCTTGGCTTTCTAAGGACTGTACAAATTATCTGAGGGTTTTTCTTCTTTCATCTGTTTGGTTAATGCTGTCATGCATATTTAATGTGATACCAGTTTCCTGAGGTGAGGGCCAAATCGAGACATGAGTCTTGGCTTTCTAAGGACTGTACAAATTATCTGAGGGTTTTTCTTCTTTCATCTGTTTGGTTAATGCTTGATGAAGATAGAAGTGTCCCCTGATCATGCTATATTTCAGTCTTATTGTTTTTTATGAGTACAAATATGATGAAATTCTCTCCGATATCTAAGCAATACTCTACTGTGGTCCACTTTTACCTTAAAGGAACTTTTCACTCTGAAGTCTGTTGGTGAATTGTGTTTACGCTCTCTATAATGAATAAAAACTCTGCAACTATCTGTGGAATAATCACAGGAAGCTGTGTGTGTGTGTGTGTGTGTGTGTGTGTGTGTGTGTGTGTGTGTGTGTGTGTGTGTGTGTGTGTGTGTGTGTGTGTGTGTGTGTTCAACGAGCTACAGGAGGGACTAAAATAAGAGATTTGCTCAATTAAGCAATAGCGAGTGAGCTGAGAGACACCTGTTCGTACAGGAAGCTGTGTGTGTGTGTGTGTGTGTGTGTGTGTGTGTGTGTGTGTGTGTGTGTGTGTGTGTGTGTGTGTGTGTGTGTGTGTGTGTGTGTGTGTGTGTGTGTGTGTGTGTGTGTGTGTTAAAATCACGGCTGATTACCTCCACGAGTGCCGTCTCTTCCCCTACCTGTGCTGCTCGCTGACACACTCTCACAAACAGCTCATTAACTCATCACTGTCTGGGAAATAACACACGCGTGTTTACAGACTGTGTGACTGCTCTAATGTGGGGAGAAAAACACAGATCAGGCTTTGTCAGGACATCAGGTGGGAGAGTCAGCCTGAAACAGACAGGAAATGAGGGCTGCGTTACAGGAAGTCGAGAGTGCTGCAGCGTCAGAAAGAACCTTTTTAATGAAGGAATATTATTGGTCCCTCTAGAACCATGATGATAAATCCCAGTGGGGCAGTAAGTCGTGTATTTAGGGGATTTGTGTCACTTTAGGTAGCATGTTACCTCCGAGGTCTGGTTACTGAGCATGGTGTGTCACAGTCATCACATTCACATTTATACATTAGGCAGATCATTTTAAAATATACTGGGTAAAAATACTGATTGTTCTATTTTAATTAATTATCATTTTACGAAACAATATTGATTCTTAAATCCCAAGAATCAATTAGACCAGCCTGTTTTCAGTTAATCCATCCAATAAATCGCAGTAAACAGTGTTGCCAACTCATCAGTATTAACTATAATTAGCAACTTTTTCTTCAAAAAGCACCTAGAAACAAATTTAGCTATTTATTCGGCAACTTTTAGCAACTGTGACTCAAATGATGAAAATGCACATATTGTTCCTCTAAGTTACAGAAAAAGAGGAAATCAAAGGTGTCTAGCAGACGGTACACATCACGTGAATTAAGTTGATAGTTCAATAGTTCAAGTAAAATTGTTCCTTTATGATAACACCTTGTTATTAGTTTGTACCTGCACTGGTTGATCAGTTAGTATATAGTAATATAGTAACAAACTGACTTTCATATTTTTCAACGTTAGGTGATTTTTTTTTTTCTTGATACAATTTGCCATATACTGTACCTGATGTACAAAATAATCGAGATTGAATAGAATCAGAATCTAATCAAATTGTTTTGTTTGTGAAACAAAATCGAACTTAATCATCAAATTTGTGTCAAAAACCCAGCCAACCCTATTTGAAAGCATCTTATTGCATGCAAGGTACGTATAATATTATTTCATGTATTCCCTGGTTATTGAATGCATGAGACAAACTGCAGCACAACAGACCCAATAGCAGAGCACATGTTCATACTGAATGGGGTAAGTTGTCACGATATAATAGTCTATATACGTATGCTGTAAAACATTTAGGAAGCACAAACAAGCATGCAAACGTGTAAGAATTTATAACATTTAAAACCCATGTGACAACTTGCACCTCAAAACTGTGACAACCTGCCCCAATAATTATGTATTTATCATGAAGTTCAGTGTTTCTAAATGTATGTAAGTGTGCTTTTATCTTGTTGTGATATTGAATTATATATTGGAAGATAAAATGAACACAGTTAAATTGTAGCACAGATTCCCTGTGTGACAACAAGCCCCAGTCTCCAATACACCACAAAAGAGTAACATAATGTAACAATTATATGTAATATGATTATTTACTATTACAGAAAATAATGTATCACAAGCTTGAATGATGATTCTTGTGCACAGCCGGCAGAAACCTAGAGCCATTGAATTTAAACTTATTAAATGGCAGAAATCCAGAAAAATGAGTAGAAAACATCTCAATGGAGCACCAAATACAAAATAAAGGCAAACTCCAGAAGAGAGAGCTGGAAGAAACATAACATAACATTGTTAAATTGTCAGTTTTTCATTGTAGAGGTCAGTGCATCAGCCGGAGACATGACTAAAATGAACATCGGCTCAGATCACAGTCGAAAAATGATTTTAAATGAGCTTCATTCTGATATTGGGATCGAAGACTGACTCTGATATGATTTACACCTTTACAGATGGTGATTTTATGTTTTCTCCAATATATTAAATCACAGGATAGGAACATGAAGATGTTGTACATACTGGGAATGAAAATAATTACAGATACGTGTAATTAGTTAATGGTTCTGTAGACAATGGTTTAATTTTATGCACCAAGACATAACATTATCAGTCTAATAGCAGGTCTAGAACTTTTGTCTTTAACCTTTCCTCCGTTTCTTCTCCACGAGCGATGAAGACTCCCGTGCATTTGGATGTTTTTGGATGTCTACTAGAAGAAAGTTGGAGTGCCGTGCATCCTCTTAAGACCAAGTGTCTGTGTGAAGTCAGAAAACATCAATGGTGAGTTCAAGAGTTTTCAGGACTGTGAAGTCCAAATCCGCTCATAGTACGGCAGAGACGGCACGTCCAATCAAAAGACTTGAATTCTATTTGTTTCTTTTCAAGGGATGGTGATGAAGGTCTTCTTCAAGACCCCATTGAAGTGGACGGATCGGGGAGAGCGTGCTTTCATGACAATGTCGTCGGCATGTGAGCAGGTACGTGGAGTCTGTTTCAAATGTAGAGCGAGAGGGATCGAATGCTCTCAGAAGCAGAATTTTAGAGGAGATTGAAATAATGGCTCTCGGCTTTTAAAGGGAAGAGCTCATTTTAGGTTAATACGGTAAGCCTGTTGGACCCAATTACTGAAGGTGCTTTTCCATTGTCATCTGGTATTTCTCCTTGAGCAGATTAGCCGTCAGCACAAAAAACTCACAGTATCCAGGATTTGGTGCTTTTCTCTGATCTGGCTAAAATGAAGCACTTTCCAGAGAAAAGCGGAGCAATGTGACCCAGTGCTGTGGTCTCATTAGAGTTTGCTCACTAAAATCTGTAGTTTAACACACATTGTGTAATAATCGAATCCTGGGCACCGCTGCTCACTGTTTGGCTACTACATCAATTCAATTCAAGTTTATTTGTATAGCGCTTTTCAACGATGTAGCTTTACAGAAAATGAAAGTTTCTACTTTATATTTAGTAACAGCTTATCAATGGTGACTATCTCAAGTTGGTGTCCATATGGCAGAAATGCACGGTAAAAATCAAGCAGTTAGTAAATGTCATGTAATCAAACAGATGGTGAACACTATTAACAGCAATGATTATAGGTTGTGATCAAACTTATAGCAGAATTTGGTAGTTTTGTGTAGTTTGTATGGGGGTTAGCATCATCTGAGGTCCTCTGATGGTTGAATCATCTCTTCTCAGGTGTTTGGTCATCTCAGACCTTTGTAAGGGATGGATCCAGACTGAAGCTTGTCAATCTCGTGGCAGAAACAGAGAAGGTAATAGAAAAAAACTAAAATTAGCGTATCTGCTGTTCCAACTAAGCAAAAAAAGATGTGTTCAACTCAAGCTAAAGCATACTAATGTGCGTTTGATCAGATATAACTGCAGTACAAGATTGTGAGATGCATTATATGAATGCTTGGCTAAAGAGATGCGTCTTTAATCTAGATTTAAACAGAGAGAGTGTGTCTGAACCCTGAACGTTTTCAGGAAGGCTATTCCAGAGTTTAGGAGCCAGATATGAAAAAGTTCTTCCTCCTTTAGTGGACTTTGCTATCCTAGGTACTACCGAGAGTCCAGAGTTTTGTTCCTTATGGAGCGGGTTGGATTGTAGCGTGATAGAAGATTAGTTAGGTACGCAGGAGCTAAATCATTTAGGGCCTTATAGGCAAGTAATAATATTTTGTAACTGATACGAAACTTAATAGGTAGCCAGTGCAGAGACTGTAAAATTGGAGTAATATGGTCATATTTTCTTGACCTGGTAAGGACTCTAGCCGCAGCATTTTGTACTATCTGTAGCTTGTTTATTGAAGATGCAGGACAACCACCTAGCAGTGCATTACAATAGTCCAGTCTAGAGGTCATGAATGCATGAACTAACTTTTCTGCATCAGAAACAGGTAACATGGTCTGTAGCTTGGCAATGTTTCTAAGATGAAAAAATACACGTCCTGCATTATCCTGACGTCAGTGCTTTTTGACTAGTTCAGTTCAATTCACATTTATTTATATACCGATTTTTATATAATTTTAAAGCAGGCTTACAGAAAATGCATATTTCTACATTGCAATTAAGAGCAATCTTGTAACAGATGTGACTGTGTCAAAGTTATGTCCATATGACATAAATGAGTGCACGTTCTGATTATAATGATCACAACATAAGAATAATTGGGCAGTTCTGTAAGTTGATTTAGAGTTGGCATCATGCATTACATTTCAATACACAGGTTTGACCCCCAAAGTAGCAATACTGCACTAAAATCGGTTCATTATTGGTTTCTAATTGTCTCTGATTTCATTTGGATCAGTCATTTTTATCCTTACATTTTTTCATGTATGATGTTTTCCCTGCTTGCATCCCACCAGTTTTACACATATTGCTATATAGCACTAAAGTGGTTCTTTGGCTCGTAATCATAGGGGAACCACTTTTGGTGCTGTATAGCACCAAATCTTGGTGCGTCATTGGTTCTTCACCGGTTCTTCAGTGGTTCTTTGGCTTGACTGAGGGACGATATAGCGCCTTTACCATATACAGAACATGTTAAGCTCTAGTATGGTTCTTCAGTGGTTATTTAGGGTGATTAAGGTGTTATATAGCACCACTGCCATACAAAGAACCTGTTAAGAAACTTTAAATGTTATTTTATGAGCCAAAGAACCACTGTTGGTGCTGTTTTGCACCATTTTTGTTGAAGAAATACAATATAGCACCTATTATGGTTCTACATATCACCATTTGACAAAGATTTAGTGCTATATAGCACCAAAAGTGGTTCCCCTATGATTACGAGCCAAGAACCACTTTTAGTGCTAGCACCATTTTTTTAGAGTGTATGTAAAGCATCAGAAAATCCTTTGGGACGGAGTGATGCTTGGAGCCTGTTGGCCAGATAATGTTGTCAATTGTTTAAATGTAAAGGTGTACAAATCACATTTGTGGTTTCAAGAGTATTCACACCCTTCCTGGCCGGTTCCTTCCGCACCCGTTCTGTCGTTCCCCTGTTCCTCGGCTCGTCTATCTCTAGTTTTCTCTCTCCTCGGCTGTTCCCCTGCGCTCAGCACTTCCTGCGAGCCGTCACCTAGCCCCGACCGCAAGACATTTCTCTTTGTTACCGTCTCCGCCGTGCTCTCCGCCCCTCCTTTCTCGACAAACTGCCTGGAGTGTGCATCGTTCACGGGTCATTACTTTTCAAAGAAATTTAAGCACGGAATGCCATTTAATTTTTCCGAATGTATTCCGTCATTAGAGATCTGAGCTGTCAGACTGGTACCATTTTTGGTGTGATGTGTTTGTTGCCTCATTTCTTTTAATTTTACCTCCATTAGCTTAATTCTTTTTTAATATTTTCGTCTAACGAACTTTACAGTTCATTTTGTTTGAGTGTGTGCTAAGCGAGTTTTATGAAGCAGGCAGTTGGCTTTTCCCATTTGTGGGGCGGCAGCGAAGGCACCCGGTGCTTCTGTCAGCTTATTTTTGGCACCTTAGCTTGCGGTTCTGCTTCTGTGCCTTGATTATACAAGCAAACAACTGCATGAAGTTCATTAAAAATAAGCAGCAGCTAATTAACCTGAACTTCAGACAAACCGCCACTGTCATCCAAGATCAGTTTGGACCATATTGAATTGTTAAAGATTTGTAAACACACACACACACACACACACACACACACACACACACACACACACACACACACACACACACACACACACACACACACACACACACAGAAACTCTCACACACACACACACACATGTACACGCATTTGCTAACTCTTTGTCTTGATGTCTTCACTGAATGCTGTGTGGGCAGTGCTGATTAGCTTAGCTGGGCATGCTAGCGGCACTCCCCGCCGTGTTTATCTTTGCTGAGCTGATGGGCCGCTGCAGTGTAATGGTGTGTTCAAGCGTCTCGGCCTCATAAAGGTTGTTTTGTACCCTTCTGTTGAGAGGTATCGACATTTACATGCCGTATGTTTGACATTTCTCCCGGGCCTCGACGTCCGTCTCGACTCGCGCGTGTGTTAGTGTGCATTTGATGTGGCCTTGACTTGCTAGTGAAGTCTATCTAAAACACTCCTGTGTTTACCCAGAGGTCGAGAGATACTCCATTAGCGAAACCCTCAAGCCTTTTGTTCATGTAATTTGCTTAATTACTTCGTATCAGCAGACATTGGCGATACGTTTCACCGTTCAGATCCTCAGGGAGCGTTCTGTCCGTATTTATTTTATTATCTATCTTTCGTTATCATATTTTAACCATTCTCCATCTCACGTGTCCAGCGGTATTAGCTACTTTAGAGAGAGAGAGAGAGAGAGAGAGAGAGAGAGAGAGAGAGAGAGAGAGAGAGAGAGAGAGAGAGAGAGAGAGAAAGGAATTACCGGGTATTGAATAAAAATGTAACCAAAAACAACAAAGATCAGAGCAAGCAGGTGATAGAACACACACACACACACACACACACTCATGCACACACACACACACACACACACACACACACACACACACAGGGTAAATGAGAGGGGGAAATGGAGAGGGCCTTTGGGGAGACGGCAGCAAAGTCAAGCTATTGGATTACTGTCCCCAGTGAATCACTCCTCAACAATCTCTGTCTGTCTCTCTCTCTGGTTAATTACTGGGATTGTGGGTTGTTCCTCCATGGGGCTCGTGACTGTGTTTGTCTGCAGGGTGGGTTTTAGGGAGGTCTCAGCAACCTCCTTTCACTCCTACATGATCTCTGTCTCTGTTATATTCCTTCTGAGACTGTTTGGGGTCACAGGGCCAATCTCAGATTGAATTATCTTTACCTTACCACACAAGCACACACACAGCCATACTGTTCACAGACTGTTTGATTTGTAGTCAGTGTGCAAATGTTTAGATCGGTCTGCCAAAAAGTGATTTTCACAGGTTTCTGCTACACTTCTGAGGATGAACTAGTTACTGGCTTGGACCAGGTTCACAAGGTGTGTTCAGAAACACTCAAGACACACCCACTTAAATCATACATACTCAAACCACACCCACACAAACTCTTGAAGCCACACCCACTCAAGCGACACTCACATAAACACTCCTCAAACCACACCCACTTGAGTAATCCATATACAGACACACACAAAACCACACTTGCAAAACATCTCAAACCACACCCATTTAAAACACTACCCAGATCACATCCACTTGAGCCACATATAAACACGCAAGTTACACCTACTTAAGCCACATGCATAACAGAAGCTGTGTTCGACTTCATGCAGCGCCATGAAAACTGATCAGCGGCTGACTTGAAGCAGTGCATGCCGGTCAGAAAATTTGTCCAACTTGAACCTGCGCCGATGCCACATCACTGTCATGTGTGGCATCAAAGTACCACGATAGCATTTCGAGAGCAGCCGGCTGACTCAGCCGACGCAGTTTCTCCAGAACGACTGCAGGAGCGCTGATGACGACACAGCTGATTCACGATTGGCCAAATTCACCACATGACAACAATGACGCATGTTTCTAACATCTTCTATTTCAATACTGCTCATAAAATATATTTTTAGAACAGTAAAGGCTTTTTACTGTATATTTGCAATGCTATATTGTGTCACATTTAATTAAAAAACACTGATAAAAGCAAATTTACCCCCTCTTTATTGGTATTTAAATAGTATATGTTTATGTTGAACTTTATTCTGGAACAGATGTCCATGTAAGCAGTATATAAAAAGTGTTTCTGTTGCTTATGAAAACATTTCTGAAACGTCTGTTCATTTGACAAATATTGCATGTTATTCACATCATCTGTGAAAGAGTATGCAAACAAGCTACTCTTGCCTATAGGTCTGTTTGGCGCTGCATGAAGTCGAAAACACCTAAAAACTTCAAGCCACACCCATATAAACACTCCTAAAACCACACCCACCCATAAACTCCTGAAGCCACTCCTATTCAAAAATGATATCCAGGTCACACACATATAAACACGCAAGCTCCACCTACTAAAGACACACACATACAAATCCTCAAGCTGTACCCATATAAACACTCCTAAAATTACACAGATTCAGGCCACACTCACATAAACAATACTCAATCCACACCCATTAAAATACACCTCAAACAACACGCCTCAAATCATATATTTAGACACATCTCAAACCACACAAACACAAAAAGTCAAGCCCACGCAAAACACTACCCATATATCACCCATCTGAGCCACACCCACATAAACACTCCTCAAGCTCCACCTACCTAAGCCACACCCACTTAAACTATTCATGCTCAGACATGCCTCAAACAACACCGACACAGAAACACCTGAAATCACTTTTAATTAAAACACTATCCAGATCAAACCCTCTTAAGCCACACCCACATAATCACTCGTCAAACCACGCCCACTGAAATCATACATACTTCTAACTACATCCACACAAAAACTCATTAAGCCACACCCAATCCATACACTACCCAGATCACACCCACTCAAGCCACATAACGCTGAACCACACCCATTTAAACACTGATCAGACTACACCCATTTATAACAACTCAAACCACACCCATGCAAAAACGCCAAATATAAAGTCATGGGCACATGAGAGTTTCTCCAGCAGTGCTGCTTGTGTTTACAGGCCCATGATGAGGATCAATCTCACAGTAACGTCTCGGAAGAGCAAACAATGGCATATTTAACTGCCACACGGTTGTATTTGTGTTGTGGTTTGTCTAATTTCAAGGTGCTTCACACAAACGCTCAGTCACCGTGACACACGTCACATCTGAAGTAATGCGAGATGCCACTAATGTAACGTTATTATGCGTTACAGCCCAGCTTGTAAATTATGATGAAATTTCACTTCTCCCGTTAATGCAGACGTATATTGAGCCAATTCAAGACAGAATAAAAATGACTGTTATTATCTTCGAATAAAAGTTGGGCTGTGAGATGTGAGACATCTCATAATTATCAGGACCCTCATATCCATTTAACCGGCGCTGATATGAAGGAAAGCAGCCGCTGAATGACAGTGAGTTCATTTAGAAAGACCATCAGCTAAATGACACTCATGCGACGATCAGTAACCTGCCAGCGTGTCCCCGCGGAGGGATGACAGGTGCTCGTCTGGAACATTAAAGCACACACAGGACACACATGTGCTTAACAGGGCCGATACCATCACACACTCTCCTGTGTAATGGCTTCTCCTTCTGAATGCATAATATCACTTAGCTCTATATCGATAATAACAGTGAGATTTCAGAGCTGGTTTGGGGAGGCTTTCGCCGTTATGAATTCTGAATGTGTTCTCAAATTCCACAATAATGGTGGATTCTCAGAGTCCATTTGCAAGTTCTTTTACCGCAGAGGACTGAGTGTTATGTTATTAGATATGATTTCTGCTGCTGTGGTGTTTGGTACTTTACAAACACTCAGTGCTGAACAGAAACACAGTCAAAGTGTATTTGAGTTCTGTGTGAGGTGGCTACAAAGCTCTGCAGACCATTTTTATATATCTTTTTTATTATTATTTGTATTTTGTTGTTTAATAACCTGTAATTTGGTAAATAATGAAACTACCCATAATCCTGTAGAGATACATAAACAGAGAAGCATCTGTAACAGGCAACATTCCCAGAAGATTCCAGCAATGTCCTCTCAAAGTTATGAACACACATACTACCAATAATGTCAACAGAACATTTGTTTAAAGTTATTCTGTCTTTAATAACGTTATCAAAACTTTAACACACACACACACACACACACACACACACACACACACACACACGCACACGCACACACACACACACACACACAAAAAATATATATAACAAATAGTATATATATATATATATATATACACACACATTGTACATGGAACGTTAATGTTGAAATATTACAGATTTTTTTTTTTTATGTTCAGAGAACATTCAAACTTAACATTTGCACAATGTTTGCAAAATTATACAATTAAACATTCCTTTAACGTTTTCTGCAAGAGATTGACCTTTTAAAAACTGCATGTGTTGAGAACATCCACAAATAACATTTTCACAACTAATAGGAACGTTATAAATATGTTCTTGGAACATATTTTTGGTAGTTTTTGATTTATGACCAAACAGAGAAAATGGGGTATGAAAAGTATGATCAGGTCAATCAAAAGTCAATAAAACAATGTTTAAGTGTAGACATAGATACTGTCTTGTGTCTTTGTATGTTGAAAAGCTTTACGTTGAAGACGCTTTGCTTACATGATGCATAAACATCCACTTTTACACAAACTCAAAATGATGGATGTAAAACATGGCTAGGTTATGGTTTTGATTCCCAGAGATCTCATACAGGCCTGCTGAGCTTTAATCCAGGCTACAGCTTCAGCACACTGTGAGAGATCAGTATAAAAGCATACGCCTAGTGCATAAATACAAGCATATGTTTCTCTGTCTCATCCTCATCGAGAAAAGTGAGAGTGAGATGTTAAAAAAGAGAAAGACACATGGTTCGGAGGGTGTCTGACAGTACAGTATGACGCCGTATAAACCCTAAACATGTTGTTTTAATAATACAATAACTTGTGCATTACAATAAGCAATTTTAATTCCATCTGCTAAGTATGACAACATTAGCATATCCATTTAATTAGCAGCGCGCGTTAAAGTCGTCCTGCGTTAATCACCTTCCTGAATGTGCTTCTGTCTCTCTCAAGGCAACTTTCTCTTTTGTTTTTATCTAACGAGATGTTTTTCTCTCTTCTGAGGCAGAATAAAGGTGTTTGTTATTTCTGTTCTCAGTTCAGTAATCAGCCGCGCTGTCTCTGCATGAGCAGTGATTTCACTAAACAAAATCATCGGCTAAATCTATTCAAACACTCACATTAATGGGGTGGATTTGAATGGATTTTCATATTAAGGCTCATAGATTCTGTCAGCAATTTATTAATTGCAACAGAGGCATCATTGTTTGCCATTTTGACACCGGCTCAATTAGAGCACTATTTAGAGTTAATTAGATTATTCTGAAAGCATTTCAGAAATGAGATTTATTGTCCGAAATGAAACAACATGAAAGTTCATCTTACAATGGAGCGGCAGTGATACTCGCAATAAAATCCCATCGCGCTCTTCATCTTTCTTTCTGTCTGTTTCTCACAGACACACACACACACACACACTGAGTGCGTCTCTTATCTTTAGTATAAATGCATGTGAAATGAATACGGCTCTTGAAAATGGAAGCTGCTTCACTTCAGTAAATGTGTCTTTAGAGATGAATGACAATCTTGTTTGATGTCTCTTTGGAGGAGTAAAAACTTCTCATTTAAGTCTTTAATAGAAAAAAATGAACGCCACATTATCATTTCTAGATCTTTTTTCCTTGCAGTTAATTCTTAATAATATCAGAAGTGTCTGTGTGATGTTATTCATATTTGCAGGTGTTTGCACCTGAAGTGCACATATATATTTTAGTACATTTGAATAGACCCTGAAACAAAAGTACTTACAGCATCTATAACACATTTTTGAAAGAATTCAACTTCCAAATGTTGAACAAAGTGAATCTGTTTAAATTTAATACCAATAGATACTGTCTTCATCTTGTTATGCATACAATAAAACCAATCTATATGCTAAAAATTCAAAAGATTCACAGATATTTGTCTGTAAATGTACACGTCAAAGTGTTTCAGATTGCCGTGATGCATGCATACTCTTGCGATCATGTTAAATAGTGTAAATTCTCTTATGTGTAAAATGTGAGTGTGTAAAGTCTGATCTTTTGGTTAAACAGTCCCTGCAGAGACGTGGTCTTCACCTCTCAATCCATTAACGGCAGAAGCTTCACCTGAAACACAGCGTTTCTCCATCTGAGCCTCGCTGCCCTCCTGGAGTTTATTCAATAATACATGAGGAGTCATGAATTATTACAGGTTATTAGAACTAAAAGACATGCGTGTTTTGCAGGGAATTAGTAATGTGTGTTTGGTTTAAAAGGGTAAAAAGAGCTTGTAGTGAAAGCAGCGAGCAATCAAACATTGATGTGAAATATTACCGCAGGTTCCTCTTCGGCGCGTAACACTTGCTCAGATCTCGTCTGGCTCGATCTGTAGAGTTTTACAATCTTTATTACTGTTTAAACCCATGCACTGTTCTGATACTGTTCTTCCTCTGGTCATATGGGTAATATCTCCATATTCTCTCAGAATATACCAAGAGTGGTTTTATTAAACACGTCACACAAGGAAACATCACCAAAACATTGAACTGGAAATATTCATTTGTGAAATCCTTCCTTTCTTTGAGGGTTTTTCATGTTATACATAATACTGTGAAATATTTACGATATGCAATAGTGTCAAATTAGGGACAGACTATATTATACAAGTATTTTAGTCTATTGCAGGATTAGTATGTTAACTAAAACTGACATTTTAAAACTTAAAATTACAATCAGAAACCATAAAACATATTTTTTTTATATAAAATGTTAACTAAATCTCAAGCAACACAATATACAATATATATTTAACATTTTATTTCAAATAACACAAATTGTACCTTATATATCTTGCTGTATATCTTATTTTAATTTAGTTAGATGTACTAAAATGAATTAAACTAAAAATCAATAGTAATTCAAAAAATAGATGGACATGAAAAAACTACAAAAAATGACAAAAACACAAATGACAAAATTATAAAGAATACAATTGAAAATATGAAAAAGCTGATTCAAAATATTATAAATGGTAATAGTAATCTCAATGATACTAAAATAACAATATATCACAAATATGTGAAAAAAACATAATATTTTGACATTACTATTTCGTGTCGTTCAAACACATGGACGTGTCTGAAGGCTTTTGGGAATCCTCTGAAAGAAGATCGAAATGTTTCCAGATCAAAGATTGTGTGGTGTAAAGATAAACACTTTACAATAGTTCACTTTTGTGACCGGATCAGCTGTTGATGTGTTTGACGTTTGACTTGTAAACTTGCTGAATCAAATATCAACTCTTTTCCTGAAGGTTTGTTTCAAGATTTCACATCGTGTCGACCCAAAACAGAACCACATTTCTAGAGCAGCAGAGTTCAGTAGTGTTTCTCATTGTTAAAACAGAACAATTCCCTTTAGTTCCTCATCGCATCTGTGTCCACCCACTGAAGAACGGAGGAGAGCGTCTTCATCTTCATCTCTCTCAGCGCTGTGTGACGGGTGGGTGTTTTTACTGTCTGTATTAGATCTCTCTCTCTCTCTCTCTCTCTCTCTCTCCATCAAATAAGTGACACACTTTTCACAGGCCCTGTTCGTCTCATCCAAAGCCATTTCTACACTTCTGTGTATTTCATTTGGATTCTCACCGGCCACAAACCCAGAGGAGCCCGGAGAAGTGCTCGCCGCCACCAAGAGAGGCTGTTTTACATTAAAAATGCTTTTGAGCTGAGGTAACATCATGCTTTAATAATGTACAACACCAGGCAGCATGGAGCAAAATACATTTTTAATTACTAAAGTGACTAATATCTAAGGTTCTGCTTTGAGGTTTTTGTTTCATTAAATATTCATGTGTTTTTTTCGCATTGGTGCATCTGAGCCCACACCTGGAGTTCAACGCTGTGCTTTTTGTTGCCAGAGAACGGCACATTTACACACGTACTAAACACGCAACACACCTCTCAGGAACCGGATAAACGCCAGACCTGCGGAAGGCAAATCCACCCACAATCCCCTGAAACACATGACAGAAAAGCTCTGCGCGACTCGGTAACATGTTCTTCCTCCTGATTTGATGTTGACGCTCATCAAGGTGCCATTTCAGCTTAAAATATGAATGCGTCTCGTGTGCACATCTGAACGTCTTTTGTGTTCTGATTCGTCTCATTGCCTTCACAGAGAACAAAGACTCGTCTGTGAACCTGGAGCAGGTGAAGCAGATTAAAGGTGTTTAATCTCTAATATTGGGCGATTAGTGGAAAGTGAATTTGTGGTTTTTGAAGAGGACGGGATTAGACATGGAAACTCCTGCCGTAGGGGAGATTAGAGCTGCTCTCGTTTCAGCCGACATGACGACTCAGGCCTGATCTGACTCAAGGATTTCACTGAAAACCCAGAAACACTGCAGCCAATCATTTTACCTGTATTTATATATATATATATTTATTTTTAATTTTTTTAGATGCACCTGTATATATTGTATATATATAATTATATTATATATATATATATAAAATCATGAAAAAGGTCAATAATTGTAAAGTGAAACCCATATATTATATAGATTCACTACACATAGAGTGAAATATTTAAAGCCTTTATTTCTTGAAATTTTGATGATTATGACTTACAGATAATGAAAACCCAGAAAATTCAGTGTCTCAGAAAATTTGAATATTACATAAGATCAGTAAAAGAATGATATTTTAAACAGAAATGTCAGGCCTGAAAAGTATGTTCATTTCTATGCACTCAATACTTGGTTGAATTACTGCATCAATGTGGCGTGGCATGGAGACAATCAGCCTGTGGCACTGCTCAGGTGTAATGAAGCACAGGTGGCTCTGATAGCGCCCTTCAGCTCATCTGCATTGTTGGGTCTGGTGTCTCTCATCTAGATTCTCTATGGGTTCAGGTCATCTGCATTGTTGGGTCTGGTGTCTCATCTAGATTCTCTATGGGCTTCAGGTCATCTGCATTGTTGGGTCTGGTGTCTCTCATCTAGATTCTCTATGGGCTTCAGGTCATCTGCATTGTTGGGTCTGGGGTCTCTCATCTAGATTCTCTATGGGCTTCAGGTCATCTGCATTGGGTCTGGTGGCTCTCATCTAGATTCTCTGGGGTTCAGGTCAGGTGAGTTTGCTGGTCAATCAAGCACAGTAACACCGTGGTCATTGAACCAGCTTTTGGTACCTTTGGCAGTGTGGGCAGGTGCCAAGTCCTGCTGGGAAATGAAATCAGCATCTCCATAAAGCTTGTCAGCAGAAGGAAGCATAAAGTGCTCTAATATTTCCTGCTAGATGTCTGCGTTGACTGTGGACTTCAGAAAACACAGTGGACCAACACCAGCAGATGACACGCAGCCCAAACCATCACTGACTGTGGAAACTTCACACTGGACTTCAAGCAACATGGATGCTGTGCTTCTCCACTCTTCCTCCAGACTCTGGGACCTTGATTTCCAAAGTAAATGCTAAATTTACTTTCATCTGAAAAGAGGACTTTGGAGCACTGAGTAACAGTTCAGTCATTTTTCTCCTTAGCCCAGGTAAGATACTTCTGACGATGTTTCTGTTTCAGAAGTGTCTTGGTAGCTCTTTTCCTGAAGATGTCTGAGCGTGGTGACTCTTGATGCACTGACTCCAGCTTCAGTTCTCTTCTTGAGAAGCTCTCCCATGTGTTTGAATCAGCTTTGCTTGACTGTATTCTCAAGCTTGTGGTCATCCCTGCTGCTTGAGCACATTTTCCTACCCAATTTCTTCCTTCCAGTCAACTTTGCCATTAATATGCTTTGATACAGCACTCCTTGAACCCCTCCCCCCCCCCCCTTTCATTAATGCCCCTCTGTGACTTACCCTCTTTGTGGAGGGTGTCAATGATCATCTTCTGGACCATTTCCAAGTCAGCGGTGTTCCCCATTATTGTGCTTTCAAAGAACAAGAGATAACCATAATGTATACTGTATGGATGGCCATTTATTGAAACGCAAATGTAAATAATCTAATATTTTGAGATACAGATTTTTGACTTTCATTAGCTGTAAGCTCTAATCATCAAAATTAAAACAAAAACATATGTTTGAAGTGTTTTATTTTACATGTAATGAATCTAAAATATTTGAAAGTTTCACTTTTTGAAATAATTTTTTCACCATATTCAATTTTTTTAGATGTACCTATATAAATGTCATGTGTGATTAGTTTGTAATGCAACTTACTGTATATCATCATTACATGAAAGCTTGTGACTATCGCTATGTTTACATGCACACATTTTTCATCAATCCGAATTAATCCAATCCAATTTCCAACTTCTGTTGATATGAATCCTAAACATTGAAATGTGATTCATGTGTTCCTTTAGAAGTGCATTACATGTATTCTGAACAAAACTCAAGTCGTCATGCTTGGTGTTGTTCCTGTTGATCGACTCAATCAGATTGACTGAGGTTTTACATGTAGGCTTTTTGTCTGATTGCACCATCATTTCAGTTATACATGTATGAAATATAGTTTTCTTACTTTCTGCAGAAGCCATTAAACATGTTCAAAATGTCACATCATGCTCGGTTTCAAAACACAGACTAACATTGATATTTGTTCCAGCGATGTTAAATCTGACATCACATATTTAAAAAATGCAATACTGTGATCTATGCACCAACATTTCACTGAAAAACATACAATAAAAATAATAAATTATGTATTTATTTGCAGTATTTTTGGCTTGTTTCCCAGTAAAAATACAGTATCTAGATGTCATTAAAACAAGACACATTTACTTGAGATGCAAACCTAAAGACATTTTCTGACCCTAGCAACATACGTTTTAAGAATAACCTTACATAATATTGTTTGTTTGTTTTGATTTATCTTTATATTTACAATACTTTATATTTCAGTCATTTGGCTTCTCATTCATTCTTCATTCATTCATTCATTCAATGCAGTGTTGATCACAGTTTCTCAGAATTGATATTTTTAAATGAAATAATCATATTAAAACCATCTTCACTGTCAGGTTTATGTTTATATTCATATTTAAGTAATTCATTGAATCATTAACATAATTTGTAGAGTTTGTATTCAAGTCAAATCAAACTTTTAACAGTAGAATAATTGTTTCTGGCTTGTTAGTGTGAATATGTTTATCAGATGCAGCGGGATCACATTTGAATATCATATTGTGAATACCAGAGTGTCTGTTATGTGGATCCGGTAGAACGAGTTTTTAATAATAACCACCTGAAAGTACTGAAGACATTAGAAGCAGGTTGAAAAATCCACTTATCGTTGTCCAGTTCTCCGAGATCCTCTCTGTGTGGATGAACAGATTAAAAGTGTGATCTGACCTTTATGTTAACATATCAGGACTTCACAAAACTTTAATATCCGTTCATGCAAAATTCATATTGATGCTGAAATAACGACTGTGTTGAATTACAGTCTCTTTAAAGGCACACCAATTAACTGCTCTAAATAATGATGTTTTGCTTGTGAAGGCCAGTAAGATGAACGCAGAGGACACACAAACGCCTTCACCTCGCCGGCGTACAGTAATGAGTGTGAAACAATGTTTGCAGCCGTCCTTGAACTCCAGTCAGTGTCGTGTGATTTTCATTAAAGGTGACAAGAACATAAATGAGTCCAGATGAGTTTGAGTCTAGTTTAGAGACCACCAACTTAGATAATAAAGAGGCAGATGTGCCAGCGGTTGAGCAGAGATGTCGACTCAACCTTTACTGTGTGTTTGCTGTGAGTTTACACTGAAAACAAATACAATAACATTAACATGTTTAAATACTTATTTATTAAACTACACTTCAACAAACTTTGTATTGTATGGTACAGTCTTGTTTTCCAGCAAATATATCTAAAAATATTAAATCAAGGTATATTTAGTTGAGAACCAAAATTACTTAAAATATTAAAAAATAGAAAGAAAGATTCAAAATTAAGTGCGTTTATGCTTAAAACAAGATGTAAGTGTGGTAAGAGAAGTAATTCTGTTTCCTTTTGAATTAATGGCAGGAATTGAATCATAAACTCACTTTAAACTCATAAACTCACTTTATTTTGGTAGATTTAGCAGAATACAAGACTTAATAGACCTAAAATGTATTTTAATTATTAAATAAATGTATATTGATTACATTTTTTTATATATATTTAATGTAAAACAAGGGACAACATGGCAAATAAATCCAAATATATATACATGCAGTTATAAAGAAAGAAAGTATGAACGTATTTATTTATAAATGTATACTTTTATTAATTAAGGGTGCAATAAATTGAAAAAAGTGACAGTAAATACATTTACAATGTTACAAATATGTAATTAGGGCTTTTAGATGTATTTTTGGCAGCATTATTTTAATACTTCTAGTCAGTAAATGATGATAGTGTTGGTTTTCTCAGCATGCACTAGGATATGAATATTTATTGCATTTGCATTGTTTGAAAGTTTCTAATGTATAGTTTACATTAATTGTATTATGTGGTCACATACGCTAAAAATAATAATCTTTAATCATTGCTTTTCTTCTGTATGTGTAAGTTTGTCTTTGGTCTCTGCACAAACTGAAACACTGGAAGAGAAAAATAAATCTCTTAAAGAGAATACGAAGCTCAAATAAGAACCAGATCTGTGCACAGGTATTTCCTCTGTTTATCTGCAGATGTTCAGTCATGAGTCAATCATGAGTAATATCCTCCTCAAATCTATGATCTAGCTATTTAGAAGCTTATATTTGACCATATATATCATACTTGCGGCAGCATGTTATGATTAAAGAAAATCCCAAAATTCTGATGAATTAAACCATGAGTAAAATATTGATCTCAATATGCAATCATACAGGAATATTTATAATAAGTTAACCCTTGTGCATTGTTCAAATTCACTACCCTTTCGTTATGTTCGGGATGAAAACATCCACTAAATTAACTGCTGTAAAATTGATCTGATAAATATTTTTTACCATTTTTTTGCATAAATCTGTTAATCAACCTCAGTCCTGATCAAAAATAAAAAAATAAAAAATCCATGATTTTACTCTTAATTGCCAAGTTCATAAATGATGTCACTGATTTTGGAAAAAAAACCCACAAAATTACTTATTTTCAATATAAAAAGTGATTGTGGACTGGAATTTTTTACTTTTATCACAGTCTTGGGCATGTCCAAGATTAGAAAAACATTGGCTTTGATGCATTGTTAGTTTTGAGCAGCATCAGATTTACATTTTTCTCCCTCATTTACTGTTCGTGGCTGTTTTGCCCCATTGACTTCCATTATAACTACATTTTTTGATTGCAAAGCCATGACACCATATAATCATGCATTTTGATTGTTGGTAGTTTTCCTGTTGGGAAGAGGTCAAATTTGTAATTTTTACAGTTGATCACCAGGTAGCACCATTAACCCTTTAGATAGGCCTGTGCAAACAAAAGCTTAGTTTCTGGCTTGTATATGGAGTTATATGGAGTATAACAGCATATTATAGTATGTGTGTGTGTGTGTGTGTGTGTTTGTGTGTGAGAGAGAGAGTGACCTTTGTGCACTTACCTTGATACGTCTGAGAAAATCTAAATATGCACCTCAGCTCTCAGAACTACATGGAGTAAACAAAAACAAATTAAGTGTATTTATGCACCTGCTGCCTTTTGATGGTGAGAAGTACAGATGGCCTATGTGTGAAATGCTTGTCTTTTCTTGATGTAAAGAGCCATGTATAAAGCCAGTTTAAAACCTTAAAATCCTTCAGTGATACACTTTTCAATTTTTCTGTAAACAATCTACTCTGCATTAGATTTATGAACATAATTTATTATGAACCAAAATGCAACAACAACTTCAAATAAACTGAACAATTGCAAGAGTTGAGCATGGATGGAGAACTAAACAATTATTCTAAGTATTTAGTGTGAATTGTGTGTGTGTGTGTGTGTGTGTGTGTGTGTTCAGTCTTTCCAGCAGGACTTGCAGCATATCACTTGGTGCTCTTTGCAAGTGTGTCCACCACAACAGATGCAAGAGCTGAGTGTTCTTTTTTGTCCTCTGCACCACTTGCATGTTCCCCTTTTCACTCCTGAGCTGCTGGTGCCTGCTGGTGTCTGTGGATTTGTGTCTAGAGGGACAGCTGCAGGAGACTGAATCTCTCTCACTAGTGCAGTAATGGCACATACCTTGTGTAGATTTTCGACACTTCCCTTGCAGCGGTTGTAATCTGTGGTTTGACAATACATACTGCAGCTCGCTGGAGGGTCAGGCTGCATAATAATTTCTAAAACTTTGGTACAAGTCAAGTCCTTTCTCATGTTGCTTGCTGCTCTTCTCACCATCAAATGACCAGCAGGATGGTATGCAAGGGTTTAAATCCACTTATCTTGTTTTTATTTAGTCTGCACTTCTCACCATCAAAAGGCAGCAGGTGCATAAATACACTTACTTTGTTTTTGTTTACTCCATGTAGTTCTGAGAGCTGAGGTGCATATTTAGATTTTCTCAGACGATCAAGGTAAGTGCACAAAGGTCTCTCACACGCTCTCTCTCTCTCACACACACACACACAAACACACTATACTATGCTGTTATACTCCATATGACTCCATATAAAAGCTAAAAACTAAGCTTTTTTTTGCACAGGTCTATCTAAAGGGTTAATTGTGCTACTTCATGATCAACAGTAAAAATGACAAGTTTTATCTCTTCCCAACAGGGAAAACCACCAACAATCAAAAATGCATGATTATATGGTGTCATGGCTTTGCAATCAAAAAATGTAGTTATAATGGAAGTCAATGGGGCAAAAACAGCCACGAACAGTAAATGAGGGAGAAAAATGTAAATCTGATCCTGCTCAAAAACTAAAAATGCATCAAAGCCAATGTTTTTCCTAATCTTTGACATGCCCAAGACTGTGATAAAAGTAAAAAATTCCAGTCCACAATCACTTTTTATATTGAAAATAAGTAATTTTGTGTTTTTTTTCAAAATCAGTGACATCATTTATGAACTTGGCAATTAAGGAGTAAAAATCCTGGATTTAAAAAAATTGTAGTTTTGAACAGGACTGAGGTTGATTAATAGATTTATGCAAAAAAATGGAAAAAATATTTATCCGATACATTTTTATAGCAGTCTAATTTAGTGGCTGTTTTCATCCCGAACATAACGTAAGGGTAGTGAATTTGTCCACGGTGCATTGTTGAGTTTTGAAAAAATTCAAAGCATTTTCCTAAAATATGTGTTAAAATAAGATTTGTCACCAAAAATCATTCCATTTGCTGAAACACAAAAAAAGTTGTGGCCAAATTAACACTCAACAGCACCCCTTAGTGGACGAAAACGTCCCCAACAGCACATAAGGGTTAATAATAAGAGCTAATTTACGAAGCATGAAGCACTAGTCGAGAAGCCTGTTCCATCTCTCTGTCGCTTTTACACTTTCATGTCTTCGTTTCCGTCTATCAGCATCACAGATGGGCTGAAGTCCCAAACTGTCCAGAGCAGTCCAGATTTACCAGACCAGACTCGCTAGAGAGACAGAGAGAGATGAAGTCAGGTCCCGACACACATTCAACATCTGACAAACACATCCAGACGAACAGCAAGCACTCCTCAGTCCATACTTTTACTTTTAGTCATTTAGTAGACGCTTTAATCCAAAACGACTTACAAGCGAGGACAATAGAAGCATCAAATCAACAAAAGAGCAATGATACGCAAGCACTGTATCAAGTCTGTTAGCTTAACACAGTACAAGGATATTTATTATATAATAAATACCAACAAAACAGATAGAATGGAAAAAGATTCATGCTAGATCATTTTAGAGTCCTTTTTTGCTTTTGTTAATTGTATAATAAATACAAATAAAACAAAAAGATAGAATACAAATAGAATAAAGAAGCTAGTGTTTTGTTTTAGTGCTGTCAAGTGATTAATCACGATTAATCATATCCAAAATAAAAGATTGTGTGTATATTTATTATGTTTATATAAAATATTAAAGAAAATATGTTATGTTTATACTTTAAATAAATGTATCTGTAAAAAGTACACATGCTTTTATTTTGGACGTAATTAATCACGATTATTCGTTTGACAGCACTATTTCTTCTTCTTATTTTTATTTTTTAAAGAATGGAATTAGAATAAAGAGTGCTAGAGTTAGAGGGTCAAATAAAGATGGAAGAGTTGTGTTTTTAGTCTATTCTTGAAGACGGATACGGACTCAGCTGCTGGGATTGAGTTGCAGGTCTCTTCACCAGCAGGGAACAGTTGATGTAAACGTTTGTGAAAGTGATGTTGTGCCTCTTTGGGATGAGCAATAAAGAGACGTTCACTTGCAGAACACATGCTTCTAGTGCAAGGTTCCTCAAATCTTTCCCTGGAGGTCCAATGTGCTGCAGAGTTTAGCTCTTAGCCTGATCAAACTCACAGACCTGTGCTTTTCTAATGATCTTGACGACTCTGATTAGCATGTTCAGGTGTGTTTGATTAGGGTTAGAGCTAAACTCACCTACCTGTGCTTTTCTAATGAGCTTGCGACTCTGATTAGCATGCGCAGGTGTGTTTGATCAGGGTTAGAGCTAAACTCACCTACCTGTGCTTTTCTAATGATCTTGACGACTCTGATTAGCATGCGCAGGTGTGTTTAATTAGGGTTAGAGCTAAACTCACCTACCTGTGCTTTTCTAATGATCTTGACGACTCTGATTAGCATGTTCAGGTGTGTTTGATTAGGGTTAGAGCTAAACTCACCTACCTGTGCTTTTCTAATGAACTTGACGACTCTGATTAGCATGCTCAGGTGTGTTTGATTAGGGTTAGAGCTAAACTCACCTACCTGTGCTTTTCTAATGAGCTTGACGACTCTGATTAGCATGCGCAGGTGTGTTTAATTAGGGGTTAGAGCTAAACTCACCTACCTGTGCTTTTCTAATGATCTTGAAGACTCTGATTAGCATGTTCAGGTGTGTTTGATTAGGGTTAGAGCTAAACTCACCTACCTGTGCTTTTCTAATGAGCTTGACGACTCTGATTAGCATGCTCAGGTGTGTTTGATTAGGGTTAGAGCTAAACTCACCTACCTGTGCTTTTCTAATGATCTTGACGACTCTGATTAGCATGCGCAGGTGTGTTTAATTAGGGTTAGAGCTAAACTCACCTACCTGTGCTTTTCTAATGATCTTGACGACTCTGATTAGCATGTTCAGGTGTGTTTGATTAGGGTTAGAGCTAAACTCACCTACCTGTGCTTTTCTAATGATCTTGACGACTCTGATTAGCATGCGCAGGTGTGTTTGATTAGGGTTAGAGCTAAACTCTCCTACCTGTGCTTTTCTAATGATCTTGAAAACTCTGATTAGCATGTTCAGGTGTGTTTAATTAGGGTTAGAGCTAAACTCACCTACCTGTGCTTTTCTAATGATCTTGACGACTCTGATTAGCATGTTCAGGTGTGTTTGATTAGAGTTAGAGCTAAACTCACCTACCTGTGCTTTTCTAATGAGCTTGAAGACTCTGATTAGCATGTTCAGGTGTGTTTGATTAGAGTTAGAGCTAAACTCACCTACCTGTGCTTTTCTAATGATCTTGAAGACTCTGATTAGCATGCTCAGGTGTGTTTAATTAGGGTTAGAGCTAAACTCACCTACCTGTGCTTTTCTAATGAACTTGACGACTCTGATTAGCATGTTCAGGTGTGTTTGATTAGGGTTAGAGCTAAACTCACCTACCTGTGCTTTTCTAATGATCTTGACGACTCTGATTAGCATGCTCAGGTGTGTTTGATTAGGGTTAGAGCTAAACTCACCTACCTGTGCTTTTCTAATGATCTTGAAGACTCTGATTAGCATGTTCAGGTGTGTTTGATTAGGGTTAGAGCTAAACTCACCTACCTGTGCTTTTCTAATGATCTTGAAAACTCTGATTAGCATGTTCAGGTGTGTTTAATTAGGGTTAGAGCTAAACTCACCTACCTGTGCTTTTCTAATGATCTTGACGACTCTGATTAGCATGTTCAGGTGTGTTTGATTAGAGTTAGAGCTAAACTCACCTACCTGTGCTTTTCTAATGATCTTGACGACTCTGATTAGCATGCGTGTGTTTGATTAGGGTTAGAGCTAAACTCACCTACCTGTGCTTTTCTAATGATCTTGACGACTCTGATTAGCATGCGAGTGTGTTTGATTAGGGTTAGAGCTAAACTCTCCTACCTGTGCTTTTCTAATGATCTTGAAGACTCTGATTAGCATGCGCAGGTGTGTTTGATCAGGGTTAGAGCTAAACTCACCTACCTGTGCTTTTCTAATGATCTTGAAGACTCTGATTAGCATGCTCAGGTGTGTTTGATCAGGGTTAGAGCTAAACTCACCTACCTGTGCTTTTCTAATGATCTTGAAGACTCTGATTAGCATGCAGTGTGTGTTTGATTAGGGTTAGAGCTAAACTCACCTACCTGTGCTTTTCTAATGAGCTTGACGACTCTGATTAGCATGTTCAGGTGTGTTTGATTAGGGTTAGAGCTAAACTCACCTACCTGTGCTTTTCTAATGATCTTGAAGACTCTGATTAGCATGCGCAGGTGTGTTTGATTAGGGTTAGAGCTAAACTCACCTACCTGTGCTTTTCTAATGAGCTTGACGACTCTGATTAGCATGCGCAGGTGTGTTTGATTAGGGTTAGAGCTAAACTCACCTACCTGTGCTTTTCTAATGAGCTTGACGACTCTGATTAGCATGCTCAGGTGTGTTTGATTAGGGTTAGAGCTAAACTCTGCAGGACAGATTTGAGGATGCCTGTTCTAGAGGCACATAAGTCTCAAGTAATGCTTAAGCTAAATGAACTGATCATTTGAAAATAAATAGTTCAGTTGAGTTTATATTGAAGTGTCTTGAGTTTCGCCTGTGCGAGACATCATTGAGATCTTCTTGGGACATGGGAGATTGTCTCAAGATGTATTAGTTTATTTTTTCTCCGTAGAAACATTGGAGAAACATGAGTCTCAGTTTGAACTTGTTTTAATCTCATTGCTGCTTAGAAGAAACATTGATATATTAAATATGATTTTCCAGTGTCTCTCATCTCTTTCTCTGCTTGATTAGGAGACTGTAGAGTCTTAAACAGCATATGTGCAGCAGCAGTATGTCTTAAATACTCAGGATTCTTCCTGAACCATCATCACATCACATCATAAAATAACTTGCACTGCTGTTCAAAAGTTTAGTTTTGTATTCAGCAAGGACACATTAAAAGCAACAAGTGACAGTACAGACATATTATAAGACCACATAAACTTTTGAACATATTCATATCATCACCATGATAAATAAGAGTTGAAATACATCTAAAATATATATGTGCAGCACAAGTTCATGTTCAATATTGATAATTATAAACGTTTCTCAAATTAAATCAGTTATATTATAATGTTATTTCTTATTTTATGGACACTGAAGACTGCAGTAATGATGCTGAAAATACAGCTTTGATCAAATAAATAAATTACATAACAGATATTCAATAAATAGCAGATGTATTGATAATTGTTAGATAATATTTCAACTAATGCACATTACATTATTTTTGATCAAATATTAGTTAAACTATATATTTAAAGAGACTTAACTAACACAACATCCCAAATGATTAAATGATTTCTTTATATTATTAATGTTAATTAATGCTAATGCCAACTTTTACGTCAATATTATAATATCATGTAGTTATATAATGGACCTAACAAACATGAACTTATAATGAACAGTTTAATAACTGTTTAATAAATGCAAAAACAGACAATTGTTTATTTTTTTATTATTATTATGTTATCGTGTTATTATTGTGTTTATTTTGTTATTTAGCTGTATTTTGTGTGTTATTTTTTAACCTAATCGAAATATGCCAACTGCAATTTGATTGAGATTATATGGAATGCAAAATGCAAAATATGATTTTTGGGTTATCTATTTTTAGAACCTGTCAAATACTAGTTGCTGTTTAATGAATGATTTTGTGCGCTGAAGTGTCACTGTGTGTGTGAGTGTGTGTCAATCAGATGTGATAGACAGCTGTCAATCGCCAAAATAGTGAAAGATTGTGAGAGTTAGAGTTCTTAGCATGATTTTCTCTCTCTTCAGGACATCTTTCTGCATCTCAGAAGCGTCCCTAATCACCAGAAACCCAAACTCTCCAGGTTAGTCTCAAACAGCTTGAACATGCAAACTCAGTGTGTGTGTGTTGACAGTAATGCTGTGTGCTGTGTGTGTGTGTGTGTGTGTGTGTGTGTGTGTGTGTTTATCCGTGGTTTATGAGGACACAAATTGTATAATGATACATGGGTATGACATAGGTATTACAAGGAGAAGGTGATTTATGAGACTTTTCAGTGTCCCCATAACACACACACACACACACACACACACACACACACACACACACACACACACACACACACACACACACACACACACACATAGCACACACACACACACACACACACACACACACACACACACACACACACACACACACACACACACATGTGTGTGTGTGTGTGTGTGTGTGTGTGGAATCTGTGTGTGTGTGTGTGTGTGTGTGTGTGTGTGTGTGAGTGTGTGAGTGTGTGTGTGTGTGTGTGTGTCCTGTGTGTGTGTGTGACGTGTGTGTGTGTGTGTGTGTGTGTGTGTGTGTGTGTGTGTGTGTGTGTGTGTGTATGTGTGTGTGTGCTAGTCTGTGTGTGTGTGTGTGTGTGTGTGTGTGTGTGTGTGTGTGTGTGTGTGTGTGTGTGTGTGTGTGTGTGTGTGTGTGTGTGTGTGTGTATGAACTGATACAATATAATCCCCTGTCAGGTTTGTTCTGTGACTCAGAGGTATGAACACACATCACACAGAGTTAACAATTTCTCTGCTCTGTGTTCAGGTGAACGCCGGATCATTATCTCAGGAGTTTAATTGACTTCAAGCTTGTGTGTGAGTGTGATTGAAAAGCTGCTTCTCACACACAGCAGTGTATACACACACACACAGCTGTATTTTGACACACCATGCATACAGCCACATAATAAAGTGATGATATTATAAACATCTCTCTCTCTCTCTCTCTCTCTCTCTGCATCTCTCTCTCTCTCTCTCTCTCTCTCTCTCTCTCTCTCTCTCTCTCTCTCTCTCTCTCTCTCTCTAGTCTTTACTGCAATATAATAAATTACACTTAATAAGGTTCCTCTCAACTAAATTAGTTAACATTCATCCCAATTTCAATTTAGTTTCTAATGTCGGAATTTCCCACCATGTATTATATTGCAATATTATAGCAATTGCAGCAAATGTGAACATTAAATTAAAAGTATTAGCACAATTAGTGCAGAAATGGGGTTCCTCTGACATGCAGCCTGATCCGAGCTCATAATCGTTTATTTAATCTGTTTTCTGAAATTTATTCACAAAAGCCTTTATTTTAATCAAAAAAGTGAAGTTTGTTTTAGTGCTGATGGGTCCCTCCACCTGTGCTCCACAGTGATACACATCACCACAGCTGCTGCGATGATTTATATGCAGTCAGCACGATCATCTTAAATACTCATGGCACTGTGTATGCACTGGCAGTGTGTGTACTGTACTGTGTGCAGCAGCAGTAATGTCTGTGCAATAACCAACAGCAGCAGCAATTCAGCAGGATCTGTCTGTCTGAACCTGTCTGTGTGTGTGTGTGTGTGTGTGATAAACTCTTCCAAGAGTTGAAATACATCTAAAACATATATTCATTTTAGTTCATGTTAATTTCGACATGTGTGTGTGTGTGTGTGTGTGTGTAATATTATAATGTTATTTACTTATTTTATGGACCTGAGATAACATGAGCTAACAACAGACAGCATTTTTATGCCTGTAAATCAGTGTGATTAATAAATAGTCATGGCAATATTATCTCACATAGACATTGTATACATATATAGCAGTATATTTCTAAATGGTTTAATACATGTATTTGTCACTCTGAGAATAGACTGGAGCAAGAACTAGAACTCAGTGAAATACTATTGATTATATTTTTGATTTTATTTCTCAGAGATGTATTATATGATTCAATATCTGTGCATGTTGTGTTTTTATGCTAGACTGTCAACATGTTAAGTCACATTTGTTTCTATAGTGCTTTATGTAATACAGATCATTTCAAAGCATCATAGAAATAAACAGACAATTGTTTATATTGTATTATTCATTAATTATGAACCATGTTATTATTGTGTTTATATGGTAATCTACAGGAGACAATGTGTGTGTTATTATTAACCTAATCAGTTTGATTACGTTTGGCACAAATTTAAAATATTGATTTTGGGTTAATTCTGTCATTTCTAGCAATAATATGCATCCAATCACATATATAAAATACACCAGAATGGTCAACAAAGTTGCAGATTTACACTAAAAAAAATAATAATAATACTAATCTTATAAACTTGTTTTCCCTTAAAATATAGTTTATTTTTCTGACCCTATTTATGTGAATGTGTGTGTGTGTGTTCTCTCACATATTTTTGTATTGTGTGTGTGTGAAACAAGACTGTGTGTGTGTGTGTGTGTGTATCTCAAGTAATTTTGCTGCTCAAGTAAAGGTCTTATAATATATATATATATATATTTTATTTTTGCAGTGCCACTTCTGTTTAAACAATGTCGTCTGTCTGAGGTGTTTGTTCTGTGACTCAGAGGTGTTTGTATGAACACACATCACACAGAGTTTAAAGACTTGTTTGACTTTGTGTCTCGGGCAGTGTGGCAATGGTGAGCAGGTTGGACTGCAGACAAGGTTGTGTGTAACCCTGAGCTCTGGCAGGAAGTGTGTGTGTGTGTGACTGCTGACAGGCACCACACACACACACACACACACACACACACACACACACACACACACACACACACACACACACACACACACAGAGACACATTTCACTCCTCATTATACTCTGTATAATTGTGTATGTGACAAATAAAGCTCATCAAGCTCTCTCTCTCTCTCTCTCTCTCTCTCTCTCTCTCTCTCTCTCTCTCTCTCTCTCTCTCTCAGAGATGTATTATATGATTCAATATCTGTGCATGTTGTGTTTTTATGCTAGACTGTCAACATGTTAAGTCACATTCGTTTCTATAGTGCTTTATGTAATACAGATCGTTTCAAAGCATCATAGAAATAAACAAGAAAATAACAGTTAATATTGTACAGTTCATCAATTATGAACCAGATTCACTTTCTCCTACCCATGTACCCAATGTACCCATACCATACACATACCTGTGTAAATGGCAATGAATCTAAAATCACATCAAATCAAGATATTGCTCACTAAATCACAGACACTGTATTTCATCGTTTTCTGTTTATTCACAAAAGCCTTTATTTTAATCAAATTAAGAAGTGAAGTATCATGTTTTAGCCTGAAATGGGTTTTGGTCATCCTATATTATCAACATATTGAATAGATCTTACTATAATAGTGACTGATTTGTGCTTGGAAAACCAGCACTGCGAGTTCTGGTTTGTTCAGCACTTCTGCTTCTCAGTCTCAACACGTGTAAGTGAACGCGCGCGGTCTGGACTTATACCTGAGCTGTTCCAGTGTGTTCCCTGAGCTCACGGAGCGGAGACGGTGACATATGGCCCCGCTCTCTCTCTCTCTCTCTGTGGCTTTCTCTCCGTGTCCAATCACATTTCCAATTGCCTCAACAACTTGAAGCACACACGAGTGAAAAACTGATTTCTCAAGCTCTCGACATCTCGGCTCAAGATGAGTGTCCCTCTCTCTCTCTCTCTGCTGGAGCTCCTCCACTCGAGAGCCAGTGATTAAATTGTGACCCTTGACTGGGGGAGGTTTGGGGGGTGGATGGCACGTCGAGGATCTCATTAGCATCGCCCCGCTATTGACACTCGGAGCAAGGCCGGAAAAGTTGGTGCAAGGAGTAAATATGTGGTTTGTTTTTTGCCGGCTGTCTTTGTAGAGGAGCTCTTGTGAACTGAGAGGCTCTTCTTTACCGGCGGAGCGACGAGACGGGCATAAAACACCTTCTTTCTTCATGCTAATTTATTCAAGTGCCAGGGGTTACGGATGTCTATTCGAATGTGATCACCTACAGTCATAATTGAGAGATTAAAATGCAAAAAGAGCAAAAACCCTCGACGTTTTTGGATAAACGGAAGCGTGTATCTGGCAGGTGCGAGCGTGAGTCGCTTCACCTCAAACACACACACACACACACACACACACACACACACACACACACACAGACACACGCACAACACACATACACACACAGACACACACACTCACACACACACACACACACACACACACACACACTCACACACACACTCACGCACGCACGCACACAAACACACACACACACACAGACAGACAGACAGACAGACAGACACACACACACTCACACTCACACACACACACACACACACACACACACGCGCGTGCGCGCACACACACACACACACACACACAGATGCTTCTTTCTCCTCCAGTAACCCAGAGCACTCAGATGGCACTTCCACCAGAGCAGCCCAAAGACATTTGGAGAGTTCTCTTCAAAGCGGCTCGGATTATATCCGCACACACTGTCCCGAGGGAAACCTTTGAAGGAGACGTGGAGCCGTGACGCTGCCGGCCACCGCAGGATGTTTTGTTTGTTTGTCTAAACCTATTTCACACGATCGAGCTGGTGGGTCTCGCACAAACGCCGGGGACGCGAGAACTGACGATTTAAACCTGCATGATCTGCGATACGACCACAAACCCCACACTGTGTGTTGTGTTCGCTCGTGTAATAATGTGTATGAGGGGCAAAGGTCATGAGAGGAGAATACAGAGGCTGGGCGCAGGTTGTGTTATAGGGACATCTCACAAAACATGTCTCATATTTCACTGCAAAATTAAATACAATGATATGAATTACATTTTAAATTACATTTTACATCGAAAAAAAGGGCCTTGTTTTTGAAAAAAATATTTGACTGCATTTTATTTTTTATAGAATATAGTAATACTTTTTTAAATTACTTAATTATGCACATTACAATAACTAATTAAATATATTAACTAGTAAATATACACATTACAATAATTTGTGGTGGGATTATGTTAGAGAAATGTTGAAAATATATATTTTTATTGAAGAAAGACATTTGGAGAGTTCTCTCATTTATTTTATTTTATTCATCTGCATGTGTGGGTGACTCGCTTACAGTATTACTGTATTATATATATATATTATAAACCATATAAGTGAAGGAATTGCAACAGAAGAGTAACACTAATTGTATAAATAATTTTGTAATTTAATATAATAAATGTGATATATTTCTGTATGTATATGTTTATTTGGACAGGGACAATGCAATAAACATGATTCCAGTCACAGACTGTAAAAAAGGCCCTGCACATAGAGATTATAGCAGGCACTAATTTGCATATCATGTCCCTAGAAAGACTTTTCTAAAAAATAATGACATGATTATAATAAAATAACTCTCTATACCAAAAAAACGAATGTAACAAACCCTTCATATATAATCCTCACAGTACAAACCGAATGCAGAGCAAACACATGCACCTAGTTTTTTAGATTAGTCCAATCATAATTACTAGTAAGAAACCCTATGAAAATGTAAATATGCAAACAGCACTGGTTTATTTTCAGCCAACGCTTAACCATCAGTGTACAATGCTTTATATCATGTATCACGTTAAACTCATTTGGCAGCATATTTCATAGCTGAGATCCCTTAACCTAATGTTTATGAAACATCACAAAGTCATAACTCCAACAGTTATTAATTAATCATTAAAAATAAACAAGTTAGATTCTGACAACATATCTGACAATCATACAACACATTGCCCAATCATTGTAACATTAGCAAGAGCAGCCGTGCAGGTTCTGGGATTGGGATCTGGGATGTCTTTCCTGCGATGATGTACTTCCTGCGAGAAGTTGGAGCAGGACATACCAAATGTCTTATGTCTTTAAGTGTAAGTAGTTTTTAGCTTACTTTATTAATTGATTTCAATGTTTGTGATCCATTTTGACAAAATTGAAAGCATTAAAACTTCTAAAATAATCAATTGTCACCTTTAAGAAGTTTATTAAATGAGCTCAAAGTTTAGAGACATTAACTTGAAGCCACAACATTTTATTTTGTATTCTGATCAAATAAATGCAGCCTTCACTCGTAAAAACAAAGGTTCTTCACAGCGATGCCATAGAAGAACCATTTTCAGTTCCACAAAGAACTATTCAGTCAAAGGTTCTTTAATGAACGTCTCTTTCTTACCTTTTTATAATCTGAAGAACCTTCTTTCAGCACAAACATTGGAGCACAAAACCAGTTTTAAGTGTACATGTTTTTCAAGATTGAGATTTATACATCATCTGAAAGCTGAATTATCTTTCATTGATGTATGGTTTGTTATGATCAGACAATATTTGAAAATCTGGAATCTGAGGGTGCAAAAAAATCTAAATATTGAAAAAATCACCTTTAAATGTGTTCAAATTAAGTTCTTAGCAATGCATATTACCAATCAAACATTAAGTTTTGATATATTTACGGTGTGTGTTTGTGTGTGTGTGTGTGTGTGTGTGTGTTGTGTGTGTGTGTGTGTGTGTGTGTGTGTGTGTGTGTGTGTGTGTGTGTGTGTGTGTGTGTGTGTGTGTGTGTGTGTGTGTGTGTGTGTGTGTGTGTGTGTGTGAGAGAGAGAGTGTGTGTGTGTGTGTGTGTGTGTGTGTGTGTGTGTGTGTGTGTGTGTGTGTGTGTGTTTTCTGCAGCAGTAACAGTATTTTCTCGTTGTCCTGAGAGTTCAGACATGACGCGTCGAGACTTCTGAGCTATGTTTCTCTCCTGAAGAGATGAGCTGTTTACAATAACACTTTTCTTCAGTATTTCTGTTCTCGGGGCCGAACACAGAGCGGCGTTTGACTTCCATTAGCCACAATAAAGGATGAGTCGTCTCTGACCCGGCCGCCCCGCGTGATTCCAGCAGATGAGGAGTGACACGCGGTTCAGAGGTTAATTTGTGTAACAGACGAATTTGCATACAAATGACAAATGAGAGAATTTTCTTCTCGCCAAACGTTCAATGTCAAGCACATGAAGAGCGCGGTGGGCTCCCGCTGCCTCGGCCGAACCTCTGAAGTTGGGGCACCTTGTTTCACATTAATCTCAAGCGCAGGTCAGCGACTTCATTTGCTAAACTTTATCACAGTTTTTGTCCTGCTCGCGCTCTCTTTGTAGCGGCTTCTCATTGCCTCTACAGACGGAGAGGATAAGCTTTTAAAGACCACAAAGACTCTGTTCTTTTTGCTCTGAAGCCATAAATGAATTACTGTGGGTGGAAATATATCCAGCGCGGCAGAATTTAGCCTCTCTCTCTCTCTCTCTCTCTCTCAACACACCATAACTTCTTAAGAGATTTCCGCCCAAACCAGCTCTCCAGTTCTCCCTTGGTGTGATTGGATTGATTGTTTTTCTAATCCAGGGAAAATTACTCGCTAAAAGGGTCACATAATCACTGCCAAACGTGTGGCGGGCTAAACTCGAAGTGACTTTGTTCCTTCGTTCAGATTTGTGTGCTTGTGTTTTCTCATTTTCTTCTGACTGTCTCGGTTCTGCAGCGACTGCGGGGAAACTCTGAACCCACGGGACGCTGAGAGGAACAGATCAACAACATCAGGGTTTGGGGTGATGAAAAAGGTGAAGAAATCCCATCAAATAAGGAGCTGAGCCGTATCTATAGACAGAAGATCAGAGAGAGAGAGAGAACAAGAAAACACCTAAACTGCACAGAACATCTGTTTTTGTCATATGTACAAGTTAACCAAAGACATGTAGGTAACACTTTAGTTTAGGGAGCAATTCTCAGTTTTAACCAGTTGCCTATTAGCATGTTATGGCATATTGGCTGTTCATTAGGACTTATAAAGCACATATTAATGCCTTATTCTGCATGAGCATTATGTACCCCTAGTTGGACCACTGTTTATTGCATTTATTGCTGATAGATAAACACTTAGATCTCACTCCAGAATCAGAAAAGACTAAAGTTTTGGTCTTATTAGTAAAATTTCTGCTAAATTTCATGTGCAAAAACAAGTCCATTGTCAATTGTGTGGTGATATATGAACACAGAAGTTCATTTCAATCCAAGCTGATTTGTTGGTCAGCTTGACAAATATTGGCAAAATAGTTGATCGTGAGCAAAATCTGCTCATGCAAAACTCCAGATTGCGCTCTACTGTTATCGAAATGACTGAATTTCTCCCACGAAAGTTCACAGAGGAACAGTAAATGTTATCACACCTTAACACTGGCTTGGCTTGTTAAGAGTCAATGTGTTCAAATAAGCTGCAGCAACAATATTTCAACATTTTGTCACAACTTAACTTAATGTTCAATCCATTTCAATGTCTATTATTTTGTGCGGCGACTAGGTTAATTATTTTTGAAGACATTACTAACTGGGCAGTGTATCAGTAGGGACTGCCTTAAGAGAATATATGTTGAAATTAAGTGTATTCAATGCATTTTTGAGTGTCAGTATATTGATTTATGTGACTTAGAATAGTTTACTGTCATAAAACGGGGAACTTAATTTGGTTCAGTAAAACATTAATTGTTTCAGTCTTGTTGTAAAGACATAAACTCAATGGCCTGGTTTCACATACAGGCTTAGACCAGCGGTTCTCAATTCCAGCCCCCCCCTCCATCTTCACATTTGTTATGTTTCTCTTATCGCTTCAGACGTTTGTTCTATTCGAATGTAAGTGCCCTATGAAGTGTGCATCACAGGATATTCGCCATGTTTCCAGTTTGAAGCGAACGTACATGTTCCATTCAATCCATCCATTTTAAATTATATATATTTACAGAGGTATATGATGTCACACTCGTCCGTGTGTGATGAAGACGTCACACAGCGTAAATCCATGAATGACTGTTCTGAAGTGAAGTAAACTACAATGAATTTCCCCTGCTCAGGGAGTATAGGGAGCAATGGACACTGTATAGAGAGCATGTCAGTCAGAACACGAGCTGATTATCTGAATCAGGTGTGTTAGCTAAGAGAGACATGCTAAAATATTCACTGGACTGGAATTGAGAACCGCTAGCTTAGACTAAACCAGGATTATGCTATAGTTCAATTAGGACATTTAAGTCATTTTTATAATCATGCATTAGAAAACAATATTATTGATGTCCCTCTTGAGACAAAACAAGGACATGAATGTATTTTAAGATCAATCAGTGCAAGCTTATTTCAGTTAAAACAGTTAAGACTTATATTTTAGTCTGGGATTAGGCTTAAGCATTGGCTGTAAAACCGGGTGAATAGGTTTAAGCATTTTCCTTAATTTAATTGTTCACGAAAAAAACTGTATTTTTTGATTGAGAATTCACCATGAACTTGAACAGAGATTCAATGCAGCAAATGCACATCTACTGTTCGATCAACTTTGAAAGTTTGTGGCTGGACTCTTTTCCAGGCATCAGCCACGTTAAACCCTCGAAGCGTCACTAATCGTCAGCGGAGGGCCTTTGTTTTTCATTAGAGATGTTGAGACGCTCTTCTGCTGAGACAGAGTTTCGTACGCAGCGGCTTGCGTGAGACGATAACACTGACGTCTCACTTTTGTAGGATTAGTTGGATTGATTTTTCAAGAGCGTTGGGAACAGAAGAAGAAAAGAGGACTATCATATTAGACTCTAAAGTGTTATTATGAAAAATTAATTATGATTGATTGGTGCGGTAAACATTAGGGGCCCCAGATAGCGTCCACTTCATTCTGGCAATCAGATCAACATCAATTTCAATGTCATTGTAAATGTGTAAACAGACTCTTATAAGTGAGTCTCCGAGAGAAAGTTTTGGAGAAGTTTTGGATCTTTATGCAGAATAGCAGCCACGGTTCGAAGCCTTCATCCCCGTGAGCAGGTATTGATCTTCTCGGCATCTTTGATCGCAGATCTCACCTGTCTGGGATCATAAAAACTCAACAGCCTCCGCTGACCTGCGGACAGAGATTAGCACACGTAACTAACCCGCGTTAATGAGCTATAGGTGCTAATGCGAGAGGGGATCTGTCTAATTAACTCAGATCAAAGACAGGAGCGTAATCCCTAAACAAACCTGCCGATCGGAATACGCTATGAGACAGAGCGAGACTTCAAACAGGACCAGGGGAAAAAAACAGACCAGCTGAACTTTTTTGACACCTTGTAGTTTTTAATCATATGCGTGCATTGATATTTCAGCGTTCAGAGGGATGAGTGTTACCGCTCCTGACAACCTGAAAACGCTGCAAACTTGCAGTGAAATGCGAGAACCGACAAACCCTAATTAACTCATATATCAAGCACACACTTGCCTAGTTTTGGCATGCTAAAGTACACTTATTAAACCTGAAGTTGGGGGATTTTGACCAAGGCCCGTATTCACAAAACATTTGATCTTACCACTAAGAGTTCTCCTAAACAGCAGTAAAAACATTTAGCTAAGCGTTTTCTCCGGGAACCTATTCACAAAGCTGCGGAGACAAACTTTGACTAAAGAATAGAGAGAAGTCTTCAGTTCAGAGTAAGGGGCGGGTTTACCTCGTTTCTATGGATGACATCAGCATGCTTATTAACTATGCACACAGTGATTGGCTGATAGTCTATATCTAAATATTGTAGAGCGCGATATTATGTTGTCATCTTCAAATAAAGATTTCAAAATAAAAATGTTATTGCCACATGCAAATAAAGATTTTAAAATGCTGGCTAAGTGTCACTAATAAAACAAATATATGTTCAGCTTGTTGTCAGCCTCTTACATGTGTGCTTCTTATAATCAATCAGTGGATATGCATATAAACAGCCTTTTAATTAAGAGTAGAATAATCATGGCTGATATTAAGACATGCAAACGTAAAAGAAAACCAAACTGGATTCAAGAACAGCTGTTACTTCTTGCCTGAGCGGTTAATGAAAACAGGGATATTAGGAAAAGAAAATCTGGAGCTGGGATAACCTCCAAAACCAAAGGCGATACCTTTTTAAAAGCTCATTATCGTCAAATGTTTCTAAAATTGTTACGTTCAGAGTCAGATTGCCAGCAACAGCTATTTTAGGATAGTTATGATTTGGTCTTAGTGATTTAGGAGTCCTCACTACTATAACGTTTCACAGTTTTAGGAGATAGTTTTAGTTATGAGCTACTTTTAGCCTTAAGATGTTTTGTGAATACGGCCTTGAACCAATACGAACAATGCAAATCAGCTTTGCAAACATTGCAGCACCTAATCGTGACTTTGCACAGGCAAATATTGGAATATATATATATATATATACAGTATATATATATAGTATTACCATTAACCAATTTAATTCACATTTGATACTTAAACTAAAACACACAGGTGATTATTTAATCCCTAATTTTATTTCTGAGCATGCATTCACAAACATATCAAAACCTGAACATGCTTGCATCCACACACACACTCGTCTAGTTCTGAGCTATTAATATTTCCTTTGCACCAGTTCATGGGCCAAGACCAGAAAATCGTGTTTCTGTAGTGTCCAGCTCTTGGGACAGTTACACACCAAATGTGTAATTTCACAGCTCTAATGCACATTTGCACAGTGCACACCTTTCCCACACACTCACTCACACACACACTGACTGAGGTCATTCTCAAAATCACTACAGCCAATCAATTAGACACGGCCGCTGAGAGCCGGCGGACACACACACCGCAGCCGCACACCTGCGACACAGACACACACACACCAGTAACAGCCCGTTTCACACACACACACACACACACACACACACACACACACACACACACACACACTGCAGCCGCACACCTGCGACACAGACACACACACCAGTAACAGCCCATTTCACACACACACACACACACACACACACACACACACACACACACACACTGCAGCCGCACACCCAGTAACAGCCCATTTCACACACACACACACACACACACACACACACACCGCAGCCGCACACCTGCGACACAGACACACACACACACCAGTAACAGCCCGTTTCTCACACACACACACACACACACACACACAACACACTGCAGCCCACACACTAGTAACAGCCCATTTCACACACACACACACACACACACACGCACACCTGCGACACAGACACACACCAGTAACAGCCCGTTTCACACACACACACACACACACCGCAGCCGTACCCCTGTGACACACACACACCAGTAACAGCCTGTTTCACACACCTGCCTGACACACACACACACACACACACACACACACACACGCACACACACACACCAGATCCATGACAAACACTCTCATGAGGAAAAAATCATTCAATACACAAATTGAATAAAGAATAAATAAAAACATGGAACAGTATAATGCCCATTGAAATTCTGTTTCAAATACAAACACTGGTCACACTTCAGTTTGGAGACCAATTCTCACTATGAACTATGACTTCTGCCTCAATGAACTCTTAGGGTCTAGGACGAATATATTTACAATATGGTCATGCAGAGTAAAGCATTAATATGTGCATACTAATAAACAGACAATATGCTGGTAGTATGCATGCTAACAAGCATCTAGTTAATAGTGAGCATTTCTCCCTCAATTAAAGTGTTAACAAACTATAAATATTGAGAAATATCCCTCTTTTAGAATTATAAGCACAGATAGATTAATAGATAGATTAATAGTTGTTGTTATTTTTATTATTATTATTGTTTTCTTAAGAGACATCCCTCTGTTAGCGTTATAAACACAGGTATACTAATAGACATAATACGTTAGAATAATAACAATACAACTACAACAATAATAACCATTAGTATTATTATTATTATATTTGGTTAATTATTAATACATTGATTATTTTAATTAATTATTTTAGGACATGTACTAATAATAATAATAATAATGCAATTACTAAGTAAATAAGGAATATTTATATCATATGTGCAACGTTTTAAGTTAATTATTTGCATTTATTGGGGATTTTCTTAGCAAATAAATGTTGATAAATAAATTCAATAGGAATAGAATAATATTTATAGTATTATATTACAACAATATATTCAATTATAATGTGCTTTACTGGCATGACACATAAGCAATCCAATATTTGATTGGATGATTCATACCTAGACAAAATCTGAGGATCTTTTTAGATTTCAGCACTGATTTTAGGTGTTATTCTGCATTAATACACTAAAAACAAAAAGAGATGATGGTATTTAACTCTTATTATATGCTGAATAGACATAAACAAACCAAACAATTCATGTGCAGGCGGTGTAAGATTCACTGTGAAGGATGTAGGTTTAATTTCAGCATCGTGCGGGTTGATATTATACATGAACTCATACAGCGGTTTAAAGCAGTCAGCTCATCTGATTTTTGACACATCAGACATAAAAGTGGGACAATTTGAGACCTATATTAGAGAGTGACATGCTTCTGTCTGTTCATGTCTGTGTGTGATGGTGCTGTTAATATCCTAATGCTGCGGTAATACACTCATTATCACCAGCCACGGAGGTGTAAATGATTTATCCCGTATAGATCTGTGATCCGAGCTCATCGTGTCGGGAAACAGACAATGAGGCTCTTTTAAGCATGCATGTGAAACACAGTTCAGCCCCTGGAGAAAAACTGTAGTTTACTGACGTCTCTGTGCATTAAACACGCTCATGTCCAGAAAGAAAGGCCTGATCTAAATATGGCTGAAAGACACAACGTGTGACCTGCTTAAAGCCTGGAGAAAGTGGCCGTGAGCCACTAGCCGCTCTGAGCAGATGACAGCAGATGGAAGCCATATTGTCCAGATTTGACCCGAGTGCAGTCACAGGAAAGTTCAGCAAACTCTGGTTTCACCGCAGCGGCGTCGTGAACGCTCTCCTGCCATCCGGATTGTCTTGTCAGTCTTGTTACATTAATAACATTATTACCTGTAGGTGATATTCTTTCAGGTCACGCTGGCGTTCTTTTGATGCTTTGAATGCGGCTATGAAACAATCTGTCTGTGTTTATCTGCAGGAGAAATGAGCTTCTGCTTTCTCAGGTACAGCACAGCAGACATGGTTACTCTCTAGATCTCTTCTGGCTGTTTTAGAGAGAGATTAGATGTAAACGGGTACAGAAAACATTGCAACAGCACAATATATAAGTGACAATTATGACAAGAACAAATGTAATTAACTTTATATAAAAAAATCACAATGGAACTTTTGTTTAAATATATATATATATATATATATAAGTACTATATATTTGAAGTACTAACCCTAACAGTCAAAATCTTCAAATAATTTAAACATTTTTAATTGTGTCTTCTGCTCGCCAAGGCCTGCATTTATTTGATAAAAAATACAGTATTTTTTTAAATATTATTACAATTTAAAACAGCTGTTTTTTTACGTGAATATAATATTATAACAATTAAATATATTTCTGTGATCACAGCTGTATTTTCAGCATCATAACTCCAGTCTTCAGTGTCACGTGATCTTCAGAAATCATAATAATATACTGCTCAAGAAACATTTCTGATTATTATCAATGTTGAAAACAGTTCACTTAATTTTTTTTCAGGATTCTCTGATGAATAGAACGTTTTTCAGGAAAAATTAAATGCAAAAGAATCATTGATTTGAAACATATTTTGTAACATAAATGTATTTTCTAACACTTTTGATCAATTTAATGTATCCTCTCCTGACTTCAGTGAATATATATATATATATATATATCTTTTTAATCTTACTCCAAACGTTTAAATGATTTATCACAGTTTCCACAAAAATATTAAAATCACTTGAGCTGCAAACCTGCATATTAATAATTTCTGAAAGATCATGTGACACTGACGACTGGAGTAATGATGCTGAAAATTCAGCAATAAATACAATTTGAACATTCACATAACAGTATTTCTGTATTTACTGTATTTTTAGATTGAGCTAGTAAAAATTAAACAGATGGAGGCCTATTATCTTCCTTTCATTTCATTGTGTGAGTTATGATCACAGATAGATGGACTCAGTCCGTTGTAAATACTCTTTTCTCTCACGTTTATTATTTGGTTTTCCTGCAGTGTTTTACTGTCTCTGAACGTCTCTGTTCAAATGCTCATAAATTCATCCTCCAGCATTAATATCAGTCAGCCGTGAATCATTTAAACGCCATCATTCATGTCAGTTTCTGCTCTGAATCGATGCTCTCGCTAATGGCCGGTGACCCCTGCACACTTCAGCTCAGTTTCACTGCAGACCGAGACTCAGATCCACGCTGCACATTAACATGATGACCATTCACAATGGAGAAGTCTGTGAAGGCGTGTGCTTTCTTGGCTAATTCGATCAGTCGTTATCATTCTTTGAGGAAGGCTGTTTGAGAGCGGTGAACGGCACACATCATTACTAAAAGAACAACGTGTGGCCCACCGCAGGGATGCACGCTCTGGACGCCATCATCATTAGACGGAGTAAAAATATACATCTGATTTAATGTTATTTAAGTACAATTACTTTTAAATGGGTCATATTTGCATTTCTGAGAGTCGGATTGTTCTTGACAGAGAATCGGCTTTACTCTGACCTTTTCTCTGCTCAGAGGGTCAGAGGTCAAAGGTCAGCAGGTCAGACTTCCTCTTTTGCTCATGCACTAAAATGCTGCAGTAATCTTTGAGATGAAACACGATCTGAGCAGTAGATTACAGTTACATTTTTAATTATGTTCTATTCAGCACAGTAGAAGAAAAGTAGTGAGTTTACACGCATATCACGCCAATATTCACAAATATATAACAATGCTAATGATATTTCACAATATTACTGTTTTCACTGTCTGTTTGTTTTTTTCACATATAACAAAATGCATTATTTGTATATTATCTCATATTCATTTTCGTTAAATTGTGAATTATGATCATGTGTAAATGGACACACTCCTGTGTAAAGACTATTCTGGTATAGTAAGGTTCTCTCGAAGCCATGAACAAACGTTTGTTCAATAACATTAACATTAATTCAATGGTATCTAGTCTTTAGTATTGTTCTCAATATGTTTGTACTTCTATATTCTCATTTTCTATTCAATATTTGTTCTGTACTATATGTTGGAAATGACTACAATCGTTTTCATTGGTTGTATTATGACTGGCATTTAATAATAATAATAATAATATAAAAAAGTTTATACTTCATTCCTGGAACTTTTTTAAAGGTTGGACATCATCATTTTTTTAGAATGTTGCTACTTGTTTCAGAATGTTGAGAGAACATTCAAAAGTAACGTTCTCATAATCTTTGAAAAGTGACCAGATGGAATGTTCCCTTTACATTCCGAACCAGAATCAGCTTTATTCGCCAAGTTTTTAAGAAGCTCTTGGTACATACATATATACATACATATGTTACATGAGAAACAAAAATTACAATAAACTTAACAGTAAATAATAGAGAGAGAATAGCAATGGGGAGGAAACGTAGCTCTGAGGAGCTCCAGTGCTGATACTTGCTTCACATAACAAACAAATCAAAACATTTGTATTTATTTTTATATTTCAGGACATTCAGAAATAATGTTTTCATAACTTAATGGGAACATTAGCAAAACATTCTAGGAGTATATTTGTGTTATCTGGGCAGTCATGAATGAATAGCTGCACAGACTCTTCTGCATGATTTCAGTCATCAGAGTCAGATCTGACGTCACACAGCAGAAACTCACTGTGGATTGATTTTGTGTCTCATGATAATTAATTCAGTGGAATCTGAAGTGCATGGACAGCTCTTTATCACGGCTCTGTTAAAAACCTGAGCTCTAACACATCCGCTGCTGTTTCTGGAGACCAGCACACCTGTGACACCAGCTCAAGTCAAATGTGTTTTTACACATCATTACATTAAGAAATGGAGAATGTACATTCTTAGAAATAAAGGTCCAAAAGCAGTCACCTTGTCACAAGGTACACTTTTGTAGCTTTTATGTATTAATATGCCTTTAAGGGGCCAATATGGACCATTCGGGTACAAAGGTAGATTTTGAAAAGGTCTCAGTGACAGCTGAGAGTCTACAGATATAAAGTCAACATTAACTCAAAATTGACTTACCGTGAGTGATTCATTGGTGCAAGTTTTGTTAACACTTTATTATAAGGTGTCCTTGTTACACATGATAAGGTAAGGTAAGTTAAGGTACACGTTATTGTCCCCGCAGGGAAATTTGTCTTCCAAAAACAGCCACTGCATCACCACATTTAAACAATACATAACACACATAAATAAACAAAAGTAATGTTAAATATTAATTTAAAATTGATTTAAAAAAATCTATGTTATCGTTTAGTGCCTTAGTTGCCGAAGGTATTCATTATTTCTTAAACCTGTTAAGTCTACACCTCGGCATTCTAAATCTCCTTCCTGATGGTAACATTTCAAATTCTGGATTCGAGATGTGCGTTGTATCATTTCGATCTTGTATGCCGCCATAAGCACATATTTTTCATATATACAGGTCTGGAGATAAGAATGCTTTTTCATGCCCTCATGTGTTACATGTGCTTACTATTATAACAACAATAAATTATGCATAATTACATGCAAGTAACCTTGATCCTAATCCTAACCGTATAGCAAGTACATGTAGTTAATTAATATTACTCAGTACTTTAATGTATAATTACACTGTAACAAGGACACCTTCAAATAAAGTGTAACCCAATTTTTGAAAGACTTTTTAAGATTTGTAATATCTTTTCAGTTTTATTTGTATTTTTGGTTACATTTTAAAACTTTATATGTGCTTTTTGTCTTGTTAAATTTAATTTGTTATATGTATATATATATATATATATATGTGTGTGTGTGTGTGTGTGTGTGTGTGTGTATACAGGTGCTGGTCATATAATTAGAATATCATCAAAAAGTAATCATTCACTAATTCCATTCAAAAAGTGAAACTTGTATAATGTATACATTCATTCCACACAGACTGATATATTTCAAGTGTTTATTTCTTTTAATTTTGATGATTATAACTGACAACTAATGAAAACCCCAAATTCAGTATCTCAGAAAATTAGAATATTGTGAAAAGGTTCAATATTGAAGACACCTGGTGCCACACTCTAATCAGCTAATTAACTCAAAACACCTGCAAAGGCCTTTAAATGGTCTCTCAGTCTAGTTCTGTAGGCTACACAATCATGGGGAAGACTGCTGACTTGACAGTTGTCCAAAAGACGACCATTGACACCTTGCACAAGGAGGGCAAGACACAAAAGGTCATTGCAAAGAGGCTGGCTGTTCGCAGAGCTCTGTGTCCAAGCACATTAATAGAGAGGCGAAGGAAGGAAAAGATGTGGTAGAAAAAGTGTACAAGCAATAGGGATAACCGCACCCTGGAGAGGATTGTGAAACAAAACCCATTCAAAAATGTGGGGCAGATTCACAAAGAGTGGACTGCAGCTGGAGTCAGTGCTTCAAGAACCACTACACACAGACGTATGCAAGACATGGGTTTCAGCTGTCGCATTCCTTGTGTCAAGCCACTCTTGAACAACAGACAGCGTCAGAAGCATCTCGCCTGGGCTAAAGACAAAAAGGACTGGACTGCTGCTGAGTGGTCCAAAGTTATGTTCTCTGATGAAAGTAAATTTTGCATTTCCTTTGGAAATCAGGGTCCCAGAGTCTGGAGGAAGAGAGGAGAGGCACAGAATCCACGTTGCTTGAGGTCCAGTGTAATGTTTCCACAGTCAGTGATGGTTTGGGGTGCCATGTCCTCTGCTGGTGTTGGTCCACTGTGTTTTCTGAGGTCCAAGGTCAACACAGCCGTATACCAGGAAGTTTTAGAGCACTTCATGCTTCCTGCTGCTGCCCAACTTTATGGAGATGCAGATTTCATATTCCAACAGGACTTGGCACCTGTACACAGTGCCAAAGTTACCAGTACCTGGTTTAAGGACCATGGTATCCCTGTTCTTAATTGGCAAGTAAACTCGCCTGACCTTAATCCCATAGAAAATCAGTGGGGTATTGTGAAGAGGAAGATGCGATATGCCAGACCCAACAATGCAGAAGAGCTGAAGGCCACTATCAGAGCAACCTGGGCTCTCATAACACCTGAGCAGTGCCACAGACTGATCGACTCCATGCCACGCCGCATTGCTGCAGTAATTCAGGCAAAAGGAGCCCCAACTAAGTATTGAGTGCTGTACATGCTCATACTTTTCATGTTCATACTTTTCAGTTGGCCAAGATTTCTAAAAATCCTTTCTTTGTATTGGTCTTAAGTAATATTCTAATTTTCTGAGATACTGAATTTGGGGTTTTCATTAGTTGTCAGTTATAATCATCAAAATTAAAAGAAATAAACACTTGAAATATATCAGTCTGTGTGGAATGAATGTATACATTATACAAGTTTCACTTTGTGAATGGAATTAGTGAAATAAATCAACTGTTTAATGATATTCTAATTATATGACCAGCACCTGTATGTATGTATATATATATATTAGGCTGTCATATGATTAATCACAATTAATTACATCCAAAATAAAATGTTCTGTTTACATAATATATGAGTGTGTACTGTATATATATTGTATGTGTGTGTATTTATATATACATAGTAAATAAACAGTACACATGCATAAAATATGTTAACAAAACGTTTATTTTGGATGTGATTAATCGTTATTAATAATTTGACAGCACTAATATTGAACATTGCCTTGGTTACTTGACATGATTTATTTACTTTTATTTTTCAGATTTTTTTTTTTTTAATTCAGTTAATGTCAGTTTTATTTAAATGTTTTAGGTAACAATAATAATCCTGGTTCTGGAAAAGTTCTGGGAATCAATGATGAACGTTCTTAGAACTATTTTGGAAACAAAAACGTATACCTGGCTTTGACAGCCTAAGCCTTCGAGTGTCTTGCGGAATAAGAAAACAGTCTTTCTGGGGCATATTCTGGAATAAGGTCTTTTTCACAAGACATGCTGTTGGTGAGAAACCCAAGGAAACAGGCTGGACGGCTTCTTTTAATATAAGTTTGTATTTTTCTGATGCAATGGTGCTAAGTTTTCTTGGACTAATTCTTATTTGCACAGAGGAACAGAACGGCCCGTTAGCTTTATGTGAGTGTGTATGTAATCTCTGTGCTTTAATTGGCCTCTCTTCTGTGTGTCGTGAGTTCAGGAAAACACACACATGAATCCGGACAGAGGGTGTTTGAGAGAGAAAGACACACAGGGTGTTTCCAAGCGTGAAAAGTTGAGCTGATATTTAAGGCCGGCCTCTTAGCAATTAAAGCTCAGGAAACGCAGGGTCATTACAGCGTGAGCGGGTCTGTCCCCGCGTGTTTCTAAACACCATGTGTAGTGCTTGAGAGGTGATGTCGCCCACCTATTAAGCATTTGATTGGCTGTTCTGGAGGTATTAGTTAAGAGCACATCTCAGGCAACGTGATTAATGAGCACCAATTTGGTTTGAATTTGATGAAACAGGCAGAGTTTCCTATAATAAAGAAAGCTCTTTGAGAGGGGACGAGCGCCGGGTGGTGATGGACACGAGATGCTGGATTTGTGGCAGTCTGCCATGCGCTCTGTGTTTCAGACGGGTTAAGGAGCAGCTCGACCATCATTATTTACCCTAGATCTTGCTGTTTTAACTCCTGCCAAATGGAGAGCAATCAGCAGCTCTGCTCCAAAACTGAAGGAGACAGCCGGGTCAGACGTCACAAGCCACTTCTGACGCTGACCGCTCGGAAAGGTAGACAGCAGCGCTCTTCTGGGTTTTAAGACCGAGGTTTTCAGACTGGAGAGTCGGTGGAAAAGTTGAGAAAAAAATAGATAAAATTAGAACATTATATTGATTAATACATACAAAAATTGGATTCACCTAAATAAAGTTAGATTAAAATAAATAAGTGAACTTATTATACATGTACACAAAATTCTAGATTATTTGTTTCATCCTGAACACTGAGTCGACTGTAAAGAAGCCAGTTTAATTTGACTCAGTTTGCATTGATAATCATTCATAATCAATAACCCAACTGTAATGATGGGTCAGTGACGTTGAGATCCAGGTGCAGCTTTATTAAACAAGAGGAGGTCAGACGGGCAAAGTTCAATCAACAGTAACAAGAGTGACGAAGGCAAGGCTGATACATAACCAGGGACAATGCAAAGGTCGGTGCAGGCAGCAGACAGAGAGAATATCCAAAAGGCAGGCAGGGTCGAAAGAACAGGCAGCAAACGGTCAGAAGAGTATACACAGTCCAGGTAGTCAACAGGAAACTCACACAGGGAAACCGCTCTGAGATATCGGCAGTAGCAAAACAATACACGGCGATGAGAGAGAGAAAGTCCAAGGCTTATAAAGAGTGTCTGACGGGATTCAGCTGTGTAATCAGTGCAATGAGTGATCGGTGACAGTTGTGTGATTAGTGCAATGGTTGATGGGAAATGCAGTCCGTGAGTGACGTGCAGCAGTAGTGTGGCACAAGCATCAATGTGGTGAGCGAGTGTAAGATCACGAACCGGATTCGTGACAGCAACAGTGCTGGGTTGAGAATTCAGACTCAAGATAACTAATTACATTTCGTCTCAAATGTAGGTTATTCAATATTTTTTCAACAATGTTCAAAGTAACTTTTAAAAATCATTTTTATTTACCTGCATAAGTTGAATCATTGTTGAACTGCCGGTCTTGTTTGCACTTTTCTCACTTTTGTATTTTATCTGCATTGTCTATTTTTGAGCAAGTTTGCTTATGTTCATCTTTTGATAATGTCTGTAAGACTGTGTTGTTACTGTAGTCATTCTGTGTGTGTGTTAAAGTGATTTTACATTTACATTTATTCATTTAGCAGACACTTTTATTCAAAGTGACTTACAATTGAGAAATACACTAAGCAATACATTATAGAGAGTCAAACAGACATAGGAAGTGCTTACAATACAACATTTCAGGCATTGTTCAGAGCAAATTCTAGTCAGACAGTGAGAGTTTAGGGAAAAGAGATCGAAGTTAAGGAAAGAGAGTGAAGTTTTTTTTTTTAAGATGAAGCCAAGAGATGATTTTAACTAAATATTTTAACTATCTTTAACCAAGCAGTATAGGTAGTTTTAAACAATCATTCTGTTTAAATCACTAAATTTCAGTGTTGGGTTAACCTTTTTTCTGCAAGAAACAAGATTTGCATGAAAATGTTCATATTTGGGGGTCGGTTGTATATAAAAATAAAAAAATATGTCAAAATAAATCTGATGCGTTGAAATTAAGATGCATTGCAAAATCACATATTCATTTGTAAGTCGCAGAGGATAAAATGTAAATGAATGTCTTCTTAACAGACAAGACAATCCCAGAATGCACTGCAAGAAGCTCCCTGAATGAAAGCCAGTATGTGAAACTTGTCCTGGTGCATTCCGCTGGACAAGAGTTATTATTGTAAATAATACTGATTTAATTAAATATTGAAAAGTACTGAAACCCCATTCAATCTACAGTAGATTAAAAACATGTTTATAAAATATTTGTGTGGGTGTGTGCTGTATATTTTTATGATTATAATAGATAAATATACATTATTAGCTGAGTGGCATGCTCGTGTCAAACTGTAATCAAATGCATGAATCAATATCATGTGTGCATCTCCTTAAGTGTGCTATGTAGTGCAAATAGTTGCTGTGGATATAAATCAGTCTTCTGTAAGGTATATGCTGTCTTCTGAGTGTCTCAAACCGGTCTTCTATAAGGTATATGCTGTCTTCTGAGTGTCTCAAACCAGTCTTCTGTAAGGTATATGCTGTCTCCTGAGTGTCTCAAACCAGTCTTCTGTAAGGTATATGCTGTCTTCTGAGTGTCTCAAACCAGTCTTATGTAAGGTATATGCAGTCTTCTGAGTGTCTCAAACCAGTCTTATGTAAGGTATATGCTGTCTTCTGAGTGTCTCAAACCAGTCTTCTGTAAGGTATATGCTGTCTTCTGAGTGTCTCAAACCAGTCTTCTGTAAGGTATATGCTGTCTTCTGAGTGTCTCAAACCAGTCTTATGTAAGGTATATGCTGTCTTCTGAGTGTCTCAAACCGGTCTTCTGTAAGGTATATGCTGTCTCCTGAGTGTCTCAAACCAGTCTTCTGTAAGGTATATGCTGTCTTCTGAGTGTCTCAAACCAGTCTTCTGTAAGGTATATGCTGTCTTCTGAGTGTCTCAAACCGGTCTTCTGTAAGGTATATGCTGTCTTCTGAGTGTCTCAAACCAGTCTTCTGTAAGGTATATGCTGTCTTCTGAGTGTCTCAAACCAGTCTTCTGTAAGGTATATGCTGTCTTCTGAGTGTCTCAAACCAGTCTTATGTAAGGTATATGCTGTCTTCTGAGTGTCTCAAACCAGTCTTCTGTAAGGTATATGCTGTCTTCTGAGTGTCTCAAACCAGTCTTCTGTAAGGTATATGCTGTCTTCTGAGTGTCTCAAACCGGTCTTCTGTAAGGTATATGCTGTCTCCTGAGTGTCTCAAACCAGTCTTCTGTAAGGTATATGCTGTCTTCTGAGTGTCTCAAACCAGTCTTCTGTAAGGTATATGCTGTCTTCTGAGTGTCTCAAACCAGTCTTCTGTAAGGTATATGCTGTCTTCTGAGTGTCTCAAACCAGTCTTCTGTAAGGTATATGCTGTCTCCTGAGTGTCTCAAACCAGTCTTCTGTAAGGTATATGCTGTCTCCTGAGTGTCTCAAACCAGTCTTCTGTAAGGTATATGCTGTCTCCTGAGTGTCTCAAACCAGTCTTCTGTAAGGTATATGCTGTCTCCTGAGTGTCTCAAACCAGTCTTCTGTAAGGTATATGCTGTCTTCTGAGTGTCTCAAACCAGTCTTCTGTAAGTTATATGCTGTCTTCTGAGTGTCTCAAACCAGTCTTCTGTAAGGTTTGTGCTGTCTTCTGAGTGTCTCAAACCAGTCTTATGTAAGGTAGATGCTGTCTTCGAAGGGCTCTAGCATTTCCTGACAGTGAGTGCGGTGCGTGTGGCTCTTTGATTCAGTGATAATCAGATGTTCTCAAACGAGCCCCTGAAGGTTTTTTCTTATAAGACCCCTGTGATGATTTCTGCCGCAGAATTTTATTTAAGCGAAATTGAGAGCTTTTCCATGAACTTTCTCCAGGAGGACACAGATCTCCTCACAGCACAATAAAGATCAATGCTTCACGGTAATTTTATGGGATAATTAGAAACGTCTTCAAGCTTCGCTCGTGAAACAGAGCAAAAGTCTCTGAGTTCACTTGTAACAGAGCCAGTTAAACGCTATACAGCCTCAGGACGGCCCACAGAAACACGCTTCCATCTATCAGAGGGTCATCAGACCTCAGGTTTATCGGTGAAAGGAAGTTTTAAATCTGTCACAGTAAATATGAGCAGATTTTCTCAGGAATCATGTATAGTGGTGTCAGAAAGGTCGCTGGCAGAGCTGGAAGAGCTTTAGTGAATGTAAATGTTTAGGGTAGTTTATGAAAATCATTACTTCTCTGAGCAGAAGCATCATCATTAAACTCTTACTGATCGTGTTAGACTTTAAAGGGATGCTTCACCTAACAATGAAAAGTCATTATGTATTCACCCTCATGTTATTCCAAATCTGTATGACTTTCTTCTGTGATGTTTACAAAACATGCTGCTCTATGCCATACAATAGAAGTTAATAAAGACAGAGAAAAACAGCACAATAACACAAGTTCATATCAATAATATGCTGTTTTTGAAGTCAAAGTCTTCTCAAGTCAAAATGGTCTTGTGTGAAGATTGAGTTAGTATAATAAGTCGCTATACTTATTTCTAGCTCTGATTTAAACTTTAAAATTGTTAAACTAATTTTTACGCCATATTTGAATATATGAAAACACAAATGAGATTTGAAACATAACAGATTTGTGACTTACATTTGGTTCCTTTCTACAAAAAAAGCTGTCGCATGACTTCAGAAGATAATTCCAATGAAGACTGTAAGTGACTTTATCTCTATTAGTCCCGATTAGGATTTAATTTATGAATAAAGTTGCTATTAGAAGTTTTTTCTCAAAAGCTTTCTCAAAACGTCGAACTGAAAAAGTCAAATCTGTGCTGGTTTCTTCACAGACATCTGATCATTCGTCAGAGGACCCGTGAAGATTTGCAATCACTAAAGCTGTAAACAAAAGATGTATATTTTAGACACAAACTCATTGATATTCTTCCTGCTCATTGCACATATGGCCGATCTTTACATGCACACCAGTGATATTTTAGCATAATTGAATAAATATATATATATATATATATATATATTACATTTTAGTAATTTTGTCATGTGTTTTTGTCATTTTTATTAGCAGTGTTTTTATGTTTTATTCATTTTTATTTCATATATGGTTTTTATCATTTTAAGTTAGTATGTCAGGTTAAATGTCAGGTCTGATGAAGAGCCTGCGTGCTCGAAACGTTACACGCTATGTGATAGTTTTTTACTAATAAATCTTTTGATATTTTTGGAGCTTTTGGTGTTGCCGACTTTGCATTCCTTAATACGCTTCTGCTTCTTTAGTCGAGCACCCATTTGAGATCGATGTGCGTGCTGTTTGCTCATTCTCTAGGTCAAATTAAATGAAAATAAGAAATGCTGCCTTAGCGGAAGCAACATGTATATATATAATTAATAGTTTATTTTATCTCAGTTAAAGTTTATTTCAAGTTTTATTTTCTGGTTTCATTTGAATATTACGTAAAGTTTTGGAATGTGTGTCTGTGTGTTTGTGTGTCTGTGTGTGTTTTGTCATTTGTAGTGTTTTTTATTTGTTATTTTGTTTATTTTTTATAAATTTTGTTTTAGTTTTAGTTATTTTATTAAATCAGATTAAACTAATTAAGAATGAAATGTTGACTTGGCAGCTAGCTGAAATAAGTCTAAGGTATGTTTTATAGTTTATCTCAGTTAAAGTTTGTCAAGTATTTTTTTGTGTTAGTTTTAGTTAACTTGAATAACTCTCGTCTGCATATCTTCACGCCGCACAAGTGATGAGATCAGGAGATATTTCACGCTCACATCGAGCCTCTGCTGACTGTGCATGTGCAGAAATCAGCATATCTGAGCACTGCCTCATTATTCCCATAAAATGCCAACATTATTATTTCACTGCCATTCAATGCATCTCAACCTCAGTGCATTAACATAAAGAATCCATATGTTTACCATCAGTGCTTTTATTAATAGTGATCTGTCGGAGCGACTAATACAGTAATGGAGCAGCAGGTTCATAATTCATGATGAACTGTTGTCAACAGACTGCAATATGTATAAGACACAATAATGAATATACATTCAGCTCATCACTGACTCTCTGAGTGCCCGCAGCGATTTCTTATATACGAGTGAAACGTGTAATTCAATCTATTCTTAAATGCATACATCAAAACTTCACAGCGCAGACACTTAGAGATCATACAGACGGCCAACTTTGATTTTATTAGGAAAAAGAGAGTATCTTCCAAGAGTAAGTGAAGGAAAAAGAGAGATAAACTCTGCCCGCTTGTGTCCGATCATGACAACACGGGTTTTATAATTCCAGCGCGTCACCGTTTTATGTCTTCAGGGCACAGGAGACAAATCTGTGAAATAAAAACTGTACTGAATCTAACAAATGACCCTGATCAATATTAAACAGTTTGTGTTTTAGATTCCAGAATCCTTCTAAACGGTGCATTACTCCATACAGTCGTGAGCCTGTGGGTGACATTGTGAATTCTGATGAAGAGATGTCTGTTATTCCTCTCTTTATGTGCATTATGAGCTTGAAATCAAGACAAATGCAATATTAATACATGGGTTTTGGCAGGAAAACTCAGCAGCGTTTTATTGCGGTGGCCAAGAGATTTCTGATTAGCCATTACTATACTGTAAAACCTGATACGTTAAGAATACTCAAAACATTTGAGTAAACAAACTATTTTTTAGCAATAGAGCTTACAATTTTTATGACAAGTGGGGCCAAGCCTTGCTTCCATGAACCCACCCCACTCTTCACAATTACAATTATATACAGCTTGCTACCAAAAACATCACATTCATCCTGTACCATGACTGTAGATTAACAAATTCAGAGTTATAGTATAAGTTTAGAGTTGATAAAACCAAACCTATACAATCGGTCTTTATTGGTACCATGAAGCTGATCATCAACTTTCTCTGTCAGCTCAGACTTGAACAGAGCGCGTGCACATGAATGTGTGACATCATCTGCGAACAGCCAATCACAACACAGAGCAAGCTCGCGAGATACAAAAGTCGTTTGTTAAAGGTTCAGAGATGAAATGAATTAAAACATTTCTACTGAAGCACTTGTGCATGAAAGAGGACTAATAAAGGACTTATCAGTGCAGTCACGAGTGAAATGTGTGAAGTTACTTTATATAGTTCATCATATATAGTGATAGAGACTCAAACACGTACGGTCACATGTAGCCATTTTAAAGTGCTATCTATTGATTCTACCACTCATTTATTTTACATATGATCTGTATATATTAATAGTCATTTATAATGAATGCTTAATAATAATTGTTACACTAAAAGTGCTTGTGTATACTGGAGTAATAATTATATAAATCATATGTAAATTATAATTATCATTAAGCCAGACAATTTCATTGTATAGGCTATATATATGTTTTAAGGTACTTCATAGTGAGCTTTAATTTGTAGGAAGAGATACTTTTGTGTCAGACATGTGCACATCTGATTGGTCCAATTTGAGTTTGAGATCTCTAACTCAGAACATCAGCTGCCCCGGAGCAGGTTAGCCGCGGAGTCCAAGTTACTATGCCAATAAACACAGATAAAGCCAAGCCACTTTCATGATACCTAAAACCCAGGACTGGTGCAAACTAAACTGACACTTACCTGGCTAGCAGCAAAACCGGCTTCATGGTACAGACCCCGGATCTTTCTATTTTCATTCATATATAAGCAAAACCACACTAACACATGCTGATGTAGTTAACAAAAAGAGTTACTACACACTAAATAGTTAAACAGCATGCACTATATTTAGTCTTAACATTTTGCTGTCCATCCTCGACCTGACCACAGGCTTTACGCTTCACCCTAATAACACTACAAAACCAACATAACAGAAACCTATGCAAACCCTAACATAACACAACATTAAGCACTAACGTCCCAGGTTACGTATGTAACCCTGGTTCCCCGAGGGAACGAGACGCTGCGTCGAGACGCTAGGGGAACGCCATCAGCGTTGTCCAGCTCTGAATCATATGTGTAATCAGTCAAAATTGACGGCCAGACGTCAGGTGCGGTGACGTCACGACCAGGATGCTTAAAAGCACGTGATGTGCAGCCGGCGCCAGCTTCCAGGAATGAAGCATAGCTCTAGTAGGGATGCCGGAAGTATGGCCCTGCGACGCAGCGTCTCGTTCCCTCGGGGAACCAGGGTTACATACGTAACCTGGGACGTTCCCCTCCGGGAACATCGAGCTGCGTCGAGACGCTAGGGGAACGAGATATCCACGCCGCCATACTTGCAAATCCCTGCTTAGTGTGTGTGGTGCACAGCTATGGCAAGGGAAAAGACAAGCCAGGGGTGGCTCGCAGAGCCAGGTCGTAGAACCTGGAAAGTTAGGCGTAGCCCACCCACCAGCGTCACAGATGTCCTGCACAGGTACACCTGCCAGAAGGCCTTGGAGGCCGCCATACCTTAAGTAGAGTGAGCCTTGATTCCCAAAGGCGAGGGGAGATCAGAGGACTCGAGGTCATAGGAGAGCATCCAGATCCACTACTTAGCATAAGCACCCTGGCCTCCACCGGAGGAAACGTAAAAGAGAGTTTGCCTATTGAAAGGCCACCAAGAGGGGCGTGGTAGGTGCTATAGCCGCCACGTAGACCTTCAGGGTGGAGTGGCTAACTCTGCGGAGAAAGCAGGCTCTGCGAGAGCTCCAGCACTGTCCCAACAGGCAGTTAACTGGATCAAGCTGGCGGTCTCCGCACCCGGAGTCTCAACTTCAGGGCGTACAGTTTCCTTATTGAGGGAGCTCTAGATTGGAGGATGGTCTCAGCAACCTCAGTTGAGAGACCAGAGGCTATGAGTTGTGCCCCCTCGGGAGCCACACCCATAGTTTCCACAACTCCGAGCGGGGGTGAAAGATCATGCCCGCTGCCAGTGAGAGGATATCCTCCTGACGGAATCCCCATGGAGAGCCGTGAGGAGAGAAATCGGGTCAGAGACTATACTCGGCCCGGCCAGAACAGGGTTTTTCAATAGAAGGACCCCGTCCATGCGCACTCTCTCTAGAACTCCCAGGAGCTGAGCGATCGGGGGAGGCGTACAGACGAAGCCTCAGCCACGATTGTACCATAGCATCCAGCCCCTTAGCGGAGCTGGATGCCTGCCTCGACAGGATGGCTGCTCCTATCCTTTACGAAGGGAAGAACCCGATATTAATACGCTTTGCCCCCAAAGCACATTTCAGGAACTTCCTGTGATGGGGAAGGAGTATGCATCTTTAGATCGCTCGTGACCACCAGTCCTCGGATCTGGTGAGAGAACGTGCTCGAAGAGAGCTTTCTGAACTTCAGTGTGACTGAGCGGTTCAGTTAGCTTAGATCTAAGACGGACGCAACCCCTTTCCCGGAACAATGAAGTACGGCTGTAGAACCTGGACTCTTTGTCTAGAGCAGGGACCACCTCGATGGTCTCCTCCCTCAGGAGAGTGCCACTTCTTGTTCCATTACCAGAGCTTGCTCGCCGTAGAAAGGCTGCGGCAGAGCGCCACATAGCCTTGTTCTACAGTGTGCGTGACCCATCGAGACACATTTGGCAGCAGTTCACGCTGCCGAATAGTCTACTAAGGAACCAGTCTCTCGAGACTGGTCTCTGGTGTGCCTAGAGCGGCTAGCTCGGTGCCCTGGAGCGGAGGACCGGCAGGGGGCGGCCGATCTAGCTGCTCTAGAGACCCCGAAGGTGGCGAGCCTCCCAGCTCCGCTACATTTCTGGGCGGAAGAGACTGAGAAATGCTCGCTGGAGACCGCTGCGCCCTGGAACACGGCAGGGTTAGCAGACTGATCTCCTGAGGGCACTGAGGAGAGACGGGCACCGTGTAATGCGGTGTAAACCGCTCTTCCCAGAGGGGCCTGCCCTCATAAGTCCTGGGATGTAGCATCAGGACTGCCTTAGAAGTCTCCTATTGGAAACGACGGTCCTCAGACCCGTCATCTCTAGGAAGACTAAGGAACCAGAGTCTGCTCAGGCAGGACCCAATAAGACACGCTTGGCAAGGGCTCACACCGCCAGATGACTTACTAAGGAAACCAGTCTCTGAGACTGGCCTCTGGTGTAGAGCGGCTAGCTCGGTGCCCTGGAACGGAGGACCGGCAGGGGACGGCCGATCTAGCTGCTCTAGAGACCTCAAGGGGTGGCGAGCTTCCCAGCTCCGCTACAAGGGCGGAAGAGACTGAGAGAACGCTGGAGACCGCTGCGCCTGGACACTGGCAGGGTTAGCAGACTGATCTCCTGAGGGCACTGAGGAGAGACGGGCACCGTAATGCGTTGTACAATCGCTTCTTCCCCAGAGGGCTTGCCCTCACCAGTCCTGGGCCTTGGCATCAGGACTGCCTCAGAGTTTCTAATGGAAATGACGGTCCTCAGACCCACGCCATCTCTAAGGCCTCAGACTAGGAACCAGAGTCTGCTCAGGCAGATCCCAATGAGACACGCTGGCAGGCTCCCAAATGTCCACCGGGTGGCCTACTAAGGAACCAGTCTCGAGACTGGCCTCTGGTGTACTTAGAGCGGCCAGCACGGTGCCCTGGAACGGAGGCCGGCAGGGGACGGCCGAACTAGCTGCTCTAGAGACCCCCAAGTGGCGGGGCTCCCAGCTCCGCTACATTTCTGGGCGGAAGAGACTGAGAGAACCACGCTGGAGACCGGGCGCCCTGGAACACTGGCAGGGTTAGCAGACTGATCTCCTGAGGGCACTGAGGAGAGACGGCATCGTGTAATGCGGTGTACACCGCTCTTCCCCAGAGGGGCCTGCCTCACCAGTCCTGGGCTGGCATCAGGACTGCCTCAGAAGCCTCCTATTGGAAATGACGGTCCTCAGACCTCACGTCATCTCTAAGGAAGACTAGGAACCAGAGTCTGCTCAGGCAGACCCCAATAAGACACGCTTGGCAAGGGCTCCCACACCGCCAGGCGACTTACTAAGGGAACCAGTCTCTTGAGACTGGCCTCTGGTGTACTTAGAGCGGCTAGCTCGGTGCCCTGGAACGGAGGACCGGCAGGGACGGCGATCTAGCTGCTCTAGAGACCTCGGGGAGAAGCAGCCTCCCTCCCGCCACATTTCTGGGCGGAAGAGACTGAGAGAAGCGCCGCTGGAGACCGCGCTGTGAACACTGGCAGGGTTAGCAGACTGATCTCCTGAGGGCACTGAGGAGAGACGGGCACCGTGTAATGTGGTGTACACCGCTCTTCCCCAGAGGGGCCGGCCTCAAGGCCCTGCATCAGATCCGTCAAGACCATCGATCCGCAGATCCGTCGCCCGGGCCACTCTGACCCGATTCTGGCGAGTACCAGAAGTGACATTCCCGAATAAGGAGCTGGAACACAATTGGGGCTGCTCCGCCCAGCAGCCCAAGCTGACCACCCTCAACCTCTCTTGGAGGAAGAGAGGTAAACATTGTGCTCTCACTTGAGAAGCATCCCAAGAGGCTCTTGTATGTCATATACGATATATAATTGTATATATTTCTACAATATATATATATAAATAAATATATATCTAACTTTCATAGTCGGATAAAATGCATAGTTAATTATTCAAAATTAATGCAGTCAAACACCCAGACAAGTAAACAGGGTCTGAAGTGCATAAATGAACCGAGAATCACCATGAGGCAACGCGCCGGAACAAAACAAATAAATCTTCTTGGAGAGAAACTGCTGCAGATTAGCGCACTCTCACTCAAGGGGAAGAACTACAGCCAGGCTTCCGCCCGGGAGAGCGCTAGACCTGGGGAATACAGGTGGAAATAAGGCGAACCTGCTCCAACCCGTCCGCCAGATCTATGTGCGATCCCGTGATCTCACTCGCCGCGGTGCCTCAGCAGCAGCGGAGCGCGAGATTCATAGCGACACACTAGCGCCCGAGCACAATTGCAGCGGACGCTGATCTGATGGGAAAAGAAGATAGGGATCACCCGTCTTAATCTCCCATCTAATCCATCTGAGCACAGCCACTGCCCCGCCTCAGCGGCAGCGTGGCAGGTGCTGCGAGGGAGCGCAGGTGAAAACTCCTCCTCAAAGAGAGTTTCGCCCAGCCAGATCATCGCAAAAACTGTGTGTATCCCGAGAGAGCGCTAGACCTGGGGAATACAGGTGGAAATAGGGCGAACCCGCTCCAACCCGTGCCAGATCTATGTGCGATTCCCGTGATCTCACTCACCGCGGTGCCTCAGCAGCAGCGGGACTGGGAGATCATAGCGGACACACCGGAGCGATCCGGCGGAGCACAATGCATTACAGCGGACGCTGGATCTGATGGGAAAAGAAGATAGGGGATCACCCGCCTTAATCTTCCCATCTAATCATCTGCGAGCACAGCCACTGCCCCGCCTCAGCGGCAGCAGGTGCGAGGACGCAGGTGAAAACTCCTCAAAGAGAGTTTTCGCCCAGTCAGAGAGGAACACACAGTCTGTAACGTGATCTACTTGCCCTCATTGGCCTTTGATATGTCTGCTTCTAGTCTTTCTTTGCCTATCTTTTTAAGAATAAACTTTCTTATTTCCTATCTGATAGTAACAGACCACAGAACACATTCGACTGACACACACAGAGAGCTTTGCTGAATGACAAAAAGCTGCCGCTGCACATCACGTGCTTTAAGCATCCTGGTCGGACGCCACCGCACCTGACGCCTGGCCAATTTTGACTGATTACATATGATTCAGAGCTGGACAACGCTGATGGCGTTTCCCTAGCTGATACAGCTCGATGTTCCCGGAGGGAACTTCAGTCTCCCTGTGTTTGTCACTTTCCTCTCCGGAGAAGGGAAACGAGGAGCTTCTTGAACAAAGGAGACTTTAATTCAAAACACCACTCAGGGATCACTGGAGACATAGAAACAGACATGAAGACATTCAGACCAGACACTGAGGCAAGGAAACACAGGGCTTATATAGGGGAGACCAAACCAGATAATTAATCACACGGGGCTTGAGACTACTAAACTAATGATGAATGGGGAAACAGGAAGGACCATATAAGGGCACAAGCGGAAGGGAGACTCAAGACATGGGGACACAGGTCTGACAGTGTTAATCTTGCTCAAAAACACACGTCATTTCAACATTTATTTCCTTTGTTGTCTGATGCGAAGCACGCTGGGAACTAGAAAACTCAACCAGTTTAAGTTTAGCTTACTATAACAACATTTTGATTTTACAGAACGTAAGTCCTATGAACTTTATTTTTTGAGTAAAACTAACGCATTTCATTCATTTCACTGTTCGGTTTTACTGTTTAGTTTATTTAGAGCGTATTTGCACATATTATCTTCATTCAGAACCCGATTGAGTGGCGAGCGTGTCTAATCATCAGATACGTTTCCATAAAACATAATCCTATTTGTTTATTCATCTGTTTATCTGTTTACTTATTTATTCACCTTTTGATTATTTAATGAATTGTAAATCCACCAGAGAGTTTCAGGCGTGGTACTTTAGTCTCAATAATATTTACACGGCTGGCCGGGATTTCTGTGGGCCGGTCTATGTAGGTTAGCATCGCTAAGTTAATATGCAAATTGCCTTATCTGCCGGGACTCACAAACAGACAGCATTCTGATTGATTTAATAAACTGCTTTTATCTTTCAAAGTGCTAATTAGCCGAGATGGGCCATGCTTCAGTGTTGCCTTTCTGTGGTACTTAACAAGAGCATTATACAGAGCGTCTGTTTTTCAGCGCTTCCTTCAGCTTTCTGACAAAGTTAAAATCATATTTTAATAAGTTTACGACCACCAAACCCATTCAAACAGTCTTTGTTTGACGCTCGTGCCTGTTTTGGATCGGGCTGTGCTGTGTTCGGTTCTCCTCGATCTCCTCGATCTGGAGCTTATGGAGGAGCATCTCGTGCCTCATATGCATATTTCATATTTTAGTTATGTTTCATTGAAGTATCATCTTAGTCTCTGATGTTTCTTCTCAAATTCTCAGGAAAACAGTCAGAAATGTGTCAATATATAGTATGATAAATATATATATATAGATTACATAGATTATTATACAGTATATATATATATATATATATATATAAACTAATACTTCACAGCTCATTATGACTCATTATGTTTTCTGAAATTATATGTTTAAATATGCAAATGAGGCATTATATAATTAAATATGCACTAATTTGCATACATATTCAGAACATAAATGTGAACACTGGATAAAGCCAGGTTTAGTATTCTTATTTAATTGTATTGACATAATATGGATTTTTTTTTAGACAAGCAAATAAATGTATATTATGGATAAAATGTATAAATCCATATGAATGATACATGAAGAAGCCACTCAGTAAAAGCCTTCAGAATACCGAGATGAGTAAAACTGTAAAGTTTGGTGTGTAAGATATGAATTTGAATTTCAATCAGATACAAATAGATAAAGTGTGATACAATAAAGACTTAAATGTGTATTTTGGATGCTTTCTTTATCTTCTCCACTAGTCTGAATGAAAAACAAAATTGACCATTGCATGAAAAAACTCGGACTCTGTCTGGTGTGTCTTAATAATAACGGCTTTCGAATGTAATGTTAACGACTCATTTGTGTCTTCAGAGATCATGGAAACAGAAGCAGGAGTGTGTAAGAGTGAATACCGTGGTAATATTGTCTGTGATAGAGGAGGTATTTTCCACCCTGAGACACACGTGAGATCCTCAGGACAGACAGCAGGAGATCAGGACATTAAAGAAATATGATTTGTGATTATGTTTCTGTTCATACGTGAGGGAATCCCTCAGAAAAGAGCACAGCTACACCTTTCCCTTCTCTCTGTCTGTTTGTAGCAATCTCCGGGATGATTTTTGATGTCTTCCAGTTGGACACTTCTAGGGAATATTTTCCTCTCTCTATCCCAGAGCAATCGGAATAATTTTGAAGTGCATATTTTAATTCTCCATCTATCTTTGATGTCTTATTTGTGTGAATATTCCTCTTTCTGTCAGGTCCTGGTAGCACGTCATGCACGGTTGGGAGTTTTTTTTTTCAAGCATCAAAGTAAAATCCCACATGCATAAATTCAAGCAAACATAAAACACAAAAGTAACAGAAAGACGAATAAACCAAGAGAGAGTCGCACTCCAAAGTCAACTTAAAACAGCGTCTCTGTTGTGCGTCTCTCCGATGATCTCCTCGTCTAATTAGCACAAAACTTTCAGTCTCTCTAACGAACACTGGGATTGAGATTATTCACCTTCTATCAATCGGAACAAACTCGAGAGCTGCCATATCATTACAGCAAGCGTAACCTGTGCAATTAAAAGAGTGAAAAATGACCAAGTGAGTGGTAAGCAGAAAGCGGTGCGAGTAACACCACTAATTATTGACTGTCCGCTCGCGGCCTTCATTAGGACGCCAGAGCCTCTAATTTGTTCTGCTGTGACATTCATCATATACTGTCTGTAACCTTTAATTCATCTATTGTTAGCACTTTTGTGTGCTGAAGTAAGGGCTTGTACAGTGCTTGTGAGTTTGGGTTGAAGGAGTATCGCTGTAAATTAGTGTGAAGTTTCACTAACACGAGCCTCTCGCTTAATTTCTCAACAGAGGTGAAGAAAAAAACAAGACAAAGAACAACTCACGCAGGCTCTGTGTGAGCTGGACCCAGTGTAACAGGTGAGCCGGACCAAAACCACTGCGTCAGGATCAGTTACTGCTGTAGTGAACAAGAGAGACGAGCTAAATGAAAGCAATCGTACAACAATTCTGCTATAATTTGCTCACGTTCTTCCAGATCCAGCGTTTCATTCGTCTCAAAAAGAGATGCTTAGCAGGTTTGTTCACACCAGTGGTATTTTAAAATCTTTGAGATACTATTATAGTTATTATATTTTACTATTATATATCTTGTATTGTATATAGCTTGATGGTGCTCGCAAAACCAAGGTCATGGGTTCAAATTTCAGGGAATGCATGAAGCAATGAAATGTATAATATTGAACGCAATGTAGATCGCTTTGGATCAGTGTTATTTTAGCATCACTGAGATTATATTAATCATATTTTGAATGTTCTGTTTTTATGTTATTTGTGGTTAATGTATTTTAGCTGTATTTTTTGTTGTTATTTTGTTAATTTTTGTAGTTTTTTTATTATCTTATGTATGTGTATATATATAGCTTTTATGAATTTATTACAATTTTAGTTTTAGTCACTTTAGCACATTCAGTTAAAATAAAAATGTTGGCAACTAGCTGAGATGGATAGATGGATGGATGGATGGAAGTAGATGGATGATGGATAGGTGAGGCAGACAGACGGGCAGACAGGCAGATAGATGGATAGATGGATGGATGGTAGATGGATGGATGGATGGATGGATGGATGGTAGATGGATGGATGGATGGATGGATAGATGGGTGGGCAGACGGACGGATGGATGAGCAGGTAGATGATGGATGGATGGACGGATGATGGCCGGATGGACGGATGGATGGTAGATGGATGGATGGATGGACGGATGGATGGATGGTAGATGGATGGATGGATGATAGATGGATGGATGGATGGTAGATGGATGGATGGATGGATGGATGGATGGTAGATGGATGGATGGATGGATGGATGGATGGGATGGAGCAGACGGACGGATGGATGGTAGATGGATGGTGGAGCGGATGACGGATGGATGGATGGATGGATGGATGGATGGATGGATGGATGGATGATGGATGGATGGGCAGATGGATGGATGGATGGATGGATGGATGGATGGTGACAGTGGACGGATGGATGGATAGATGGATGGATGGATGGATAGATGGATGGATGGTAGACGGATAGATGATGGATAGATGGATGGATGGATAGATGGATGGATGGATAGATGATGGTAGATGGATAGATGAATGATGGGTGGGCAGACGGAGCAGACGGATGGGCAGATAGATGGATGGATGGTAGATGGACCTGAGATGGATGGGTGGGCAGACGGGCAGGCAGGCAGACTGAGGCAGATAGATAGATGGATGGACCTGGATGGTAGATAGATGGATAGATGGATGGATGGATGGTAGATGGATAGATGGATGGATGGATGGATGACAGACGGACGGATAGATGGACAGATGGATGGATAGATGACGGATGGAGCGGATGGGCGGATGGATAGTAGATGGATGGATGGATGGATGGATGGTAGATGGATGGATGGATGGATAGATGGACCTGGATGGATGGTAGATGGATGGATGATGGATGGATGGATGGATGGTAGATGGATGGATGGATGGATGGATGGACCTGGACCTGGATGGTAGATGACCTGGATGGATGGATGGATGGATGGAAGATGGATGGATGGATGGATGGATGGATGGGTGACGGATCCGGACGGATGGATGGTAGATGGATGGATGGATGGATGGTAGATGGATGGATGGATGGATGGTAGATGGATGGATGGATGGATGGATGGATGGATGGATGGATGGATGGATGGATGGATGGATGGATGGACTGATGGATGGATGGTAGATGGATGGATGGACTGATGGATAGATGGATAGACAGACAGATAGATAAATACATAAATACATTTTATGTTTTGCTTGTTTATTTATTTATTTTCAAGTTGCACATTTTTTTTATGGTTTACATTTATTTTTTTTCGTTTTAGTGACATTACCTTGATTCATACTGCTCGTTTTCTTACAGTAAAATAAAAATCTAATTATCCTGCCACGATCCAAAAGTCTTCAAAAAGTTTCATAAAAGTATATGCAATATATTAGCATAGCAATTTGTGTAAGAAATATCATTATTCACAAATAATTAAAGCATTCAAATATCATTCACGCTTCAATTAAAAAATGACACCTTTGGACACTTCATCCCACGACTGACCATGATTTCACATGATTGCAAATATCAATGCAAATTATATTTTAGAGATATTTCAGAAAACATGATACTTTTTTTTCATAACTACCTTAAAATGTAAAAAAAGGGACTCAAAAGCGTCTGAGATTTGCATTTGTCTGCGAGGTTTTGCGCACATTCTTCTGCATTCATTATAAAGTCTGCCTTTTTTAATTGTGAAAGTGCATGAATAAATATGTTAAGCAGAAAAACAAACAAGTGAATATATTAGAGAGCAAACAAACAAATAAATAAATAAACGAGGGTGTTAAGGTGCAAGTTTTGCAGTTTGGCGTGGCGTCAAACTCTGCATCGATAATGATGCGGTTAATCGCACGCTCTTTAAACGAGGCTGGGTGGAAATCTAATGCAAATAAGTCCTGGCCCCTGTGGTCCTTGAACTGTTCCTCTCTGATAACCCAATTATTGTCTCAAGAGCTGTGTCAATAGCTCTAGCCATCTCCTCTTCAGTAAATCAGTCCTGTAACCTCCAGCACTTTCCATTTGATTCTGCCATTTTTTGACAGTTCAAAGCAATCAGCCGCGGCCTCACAAGGACGGGGATTGATTTTGTGTTCCCGCTTATCATGCTAATTCACAGAAAATCAGCCTTTTCATCCCGCCGTCTGATTGCAGCTCTTGGAGGAGGCTTGAACTGCGCAGACGCGCTGAGGATTCGCTCTCTCCACGCCGGCCGTAAGGGTTCTCCAGGGCTGGTGGGTTTGCCCGCATCTTCTCGTGTCTGTTTTCTCTGCAGCTTCATCTGATGTGATCAGATCAACAAGTATCTGCACACATACACACACACACACACACACACACACACACACACACACACACACACACACAGAGAGAGACACACACACACACACACACACACACACACACACACACACACACACACACACACACACACACACACAGAGAGAGACACACACACACACACACACACACACACAGAGACACACACACACACACACACACACACACACACACACACACACAGAGACACACACACACACACACACACACACACACACACACACACACACACACACACACACACACACACACACACACACACACACACACACACTCACACACACACACACACACACACACACACACAGACACACACACACACACACTCACTCACACACACACACACACACGCCTCACTCCACACCACTCCTGGAGTACAGAAGTACAGAAGAGCCATTTAAACGACGATCAGTAAGGCTGGTGTGGTTAACATTTCAAGCTCTATAAATCACTAAATACATTTTATTACGTTTTCTGATGAGTTTTCTCAGGAATTAATTACAAAAATATTTTTGACTCATCCTTAAAACACTTAAAATTGGCGCCAACAGCATCAGACTGTAAAAAACGAATTACAGTACATACTGTCACAAGACATTATACATGTGTGATACAATAATTGACTGACCTAAAACTTATATCCAGCATTTCAATTTAAATACCAACAACTTTCAGAACTCAACCAGTAGATCAATTTAGCTGTTTTGTGATCTGTTTTTTTTCTATTTTTATTTTCTAATTTTTATTATTATTTTAGTTACGTTAAAATGAAAATTTTGGCAACTACCTGAAATAAAAAGTTATTTGTTAATATATATATATATATATATATATAAGAAATAATTGACGACGTGCCGTTGAATTATTAGAAAAATAAGGCACACCCGTTACTCCTCAGATGTGCATTATTTTTCTAATAATTCAACGGTCTGGAGTCAATTATTCTGCTTATACTATGGTTGCCACACCTCGACACAGCGATCAGATGATATATTTCAAGGGATTCGTCCGGTTTTCGTACTTAAATCGCTATTGTGAGTAGGATTATTTATTCCGCATCTCATCCATCACTAATTCCAAAACGTCATTTTAGACCTAGTAACTGAGGCTTGAGTCGTTGATAGCAGACTAATGCAGCTAATTACTTTAAGTTAAGTTATGAGAGAGAGAGAGAGAGAGAGAGAGAGAGAGAGCATGCGTGAATTAGCCTAACGTACCTCTCTGAGTCCGTCTCTCATCAGTGTCCGGTAGCAGCATCTCAACAGTGTCGTTGTTACCTCGCTTCGCTTGGGAGAAATGTCATGTACTTTTAAGTTGCTAAACTATTTACTGACAAAGTCGTCAGTGCAGCGCTAACAACATTAGTGTGTATGTTTCCATGTGTGTCTGTAAGCGAGAGAGAGCGGGATAAATAGAGTATGTGCTTTACGTACATAATAAACCTTAATTTTGTTGCAAAACATGATCAGTCGTTTTATCCCATTGCTTACTTTATGTATTTGGCCAGTGCATTGTTGGTTTTGGTTATTTTTCTGTTGTAAGACCTTTGAAATAACTTGGCGGAGTGATACGGTCATGTAATGCGAGAGTTGCATGAAACTACATTCGCGTGCGTTTCCCTGAAAATAATTACACACCTCAGAACGTTCATCAGCCAATCAGATTCAAGCATTCAACTTAACCGTAGTATAACTTAAAATAACACACTTTTCATCGATTTTGAATTTAGCTTCAGTTTTATTTAACTATAAAAGTGTCTGCCAGATGTAAATGCAAAACAAATTAAAATGCAAGCAAAACTCCAGAAAGGTACTTTTTCATAGTGCAAACTGGTAACCAGAATGTAATCTACCTAAAAAAATAGTCTTACCTAAATAAGGACAATTGAGATGTCTTCCCGAGCAGTGTAACTGCTTTAACAAAGAATCTGAGCTTCTCATTTCTGCTTTCTAACCCCGTCTTGGATCACCTTCATTGTAAGTGTGTTTCTGGAACATTGCTTCGTTATGAGGAATTGAATAATGAGTTAACGTGACACTCACTCCGGCTCTCGACGTCATTGTGTCGTTTTAATTGCCTGTAACCCCCGAGCACCTCCACGCTCCACAAATGCCTTAAAATAAGAGAAGACAGACTCCTATAACAGGTTTTATGATCACGATTAGACAACAAAGCTCAACGTTTCTCCCTTATTCTTCAGAGGCGCGGTGGACGCGCCATTTTGGGCCGGTTCTCTTAATTATGTCTTTGAAGGAGGCTTGTTTGTTACACAAAATGGGGTCCACGATGGTGCTCTCCAAAGAGATGCACATCAAACTTGGAGGGCGCTTTCTTTCACTGCCGCGTTTCATGGCGCTCTCGAACAGAGCAAATCACATCAGCAAACGGCTTTCATTAAAGTACCTCCACCGTATATGTTACAGAGAAAAACCACACTGATGTCCTTTCATGTCTCCATTTTTCATATCACGTCTCGGTGAATCGAATCAAATAAATAAATGAGTAATTTCTACAAACATGTGATGAATTAAATCATTAAAAATGCAGATTTGAGGCTGTCTAATGAATCTCAGGAGAGGGTTTAAAGATTTCCCGCTTCATTACACTTTAAAATCCTCCGCGATTGAGCGGCCTTTGTACGAACGTGTTTACCGACTTCCTCTTTTGATTTTTTTTCCTTTCATAATCAAATCATTAATCTGTCCTTCTCCGCCTCACAATTCAAACAGTGTTAATTGTTCCAACACATTGGCTAAATTACAGATAACAAGTCGAGGCCGTCCAAACGCAGTCTTGCTGTTTGTTGGATTGGAAATAAACTTCACCAGGGTGTCTCCTCGCTGCTTTGGCACAAGACTAAATGGTTTTACAGAAAAACAATATTTTTTTCAAAAAAATAGAGAAATATTGTATGGCCACAGCAACAAGTGATGGGTCTTTATGGACCGTTTATGCAATCTGCGGCTTATTTGAGCAGCTTTATGCATTTAAAGTAGCGCTGATGAAAATGCCTGCGATGGGAAAATAGGCACAAAGTGTTGCCCATATGTTTCGCCGCACTCAAAGGTGCACGGCACTTCCCGAAAAGAGCAAACGTCTCTTCCATTAGAGACGGAGAGGTTTGTCATTATTTGTCCGCGAGCTCTTGCACGCCTGAAGTGCTCAGCTGAAGTGATTAGGTGTAGACCTGCACACATGCATTCATTTCCGTGTGCCGTTCTGACTGGAATCACTCTCAAACAGTCATTTCAGACCGGCATTTCCCCCACCGGCGGCTCCTGTTCCGGCATGTAGAACCGCGGGAGAAACCGACACCTGCCAGAACTTCTGATTAGTGCAGAAACAAGGCGAGCGGATTATGATACTTCCGGGAGATCGGGAGGTTTGTCTGAGGGCAGGTGGAGGTGACGCTGAATGATTTGATCAAGCAGAAGCAGTGTGTGTCAGAGATCCGATCGCCGGGCCTGTTGGGACTCGCTCGCATCGCTATTCATAGAGTCCAGGCCGTGAATATCCTCACACGTCTCATTTGTGTTAAGTGGAGATTATGAGGAGGTGAATGATTGCTTGAGAGACACACTGATGTTCAGGTGACGGAGAGCTCGAGTCCTGAGAAACACTTTCATTTGCTTTGTACTGTTGTAGACGGTTACTTTGGTTAAGTTATGGTCCGGTGTGTTTTCTGCACCAGTGTTTTAGGCTACATTTACACTGTCACATAAATATAACCCGATTACAATGTGACAAAATTGCTCATATGTGATGGATGGCATGTGTACTCTGACCGTGTAAATACGGAGAACAAAAATGCATGCATTTGGATATTTTGAGATCGGATTCAGGCCTCGTTCAAATATGACATGCCTCATCAGATATAAGCCAATGCGACTATAATGTAAACAGGCAGATCGGATTTTCTGCTGCATTGTGCTGTGTAAGTCATTAAAACTGTTACGATTTGGTACTCCTCCGCAGTTTAATGACGACATATTATTCTCTAAGCATGCACGATGTTTCAGATAGTATGGCAAGTGTAAATACATGAATCAGATATGGGTCACAATTGAAAGAACATAACTGTCTCATGGCATTTACATACCTGGGTGCACTTTTTAGCAAGACGTAATAATAACTACATTACTGCAGTTTCCATAAGAAACAAACACTAGAGAAAACAAACACTTTTCACACACATGTACTGAGTTTTGATTAATAAAGCATAATTTTCGCACAATTATTTGAAGAATATCATGTTACGACTTCAAAACAATATAAAAAATCTGGGAGATTTGAAAACTGATGCTTTTGAACGTTAGCATTGCACATATCCAGCTTCATATCTCTGGGTTTTCATAGACGGTAGGTTTGTTAGGTAGACGGAGACGTATTTAGGAGGCGAGGAGCTCACGTGTAATCACGGTTCGACAAAGCAGTTCAAATCTGTTGTGCAAAATTAAGCTTTTACAATGTAACAACTGATGTGCAAAAACACCTAGCAACACCATGGAAATCACCCTGAAACCCTAGTCACCACTTAGCAACGCCCTGGCAACCACCCATGACCCTTCAGCATGCAGCGGTGAGTTTTGCACGAGCTCACATTGTCTTCAGAAATGTAAAAATGCAGCTGATTTTCATACCTCATGCCAGAGCTGCGGTAATTTGTCAGGAAAAAATTCACCCAACTCTGTTTGTTTCTTGCCAAGTATACTAATTAAAATGGGACCGGCTTAAACTTTGAATAGTTACAGATAAGGAATTAAATTTGACAGTTTTAAAACGATGATCGTCGTGCAGTGCTTTGGCAGCTTGAGGAAAACTCACTGTTGTGCTGTTATTGTGTCTGCGCTCACCTTAGAGGCAGCAGCCTGCTCCGACGTCTGTTCTGCGCCTGCCTCCATCACTCATACACGCTCCGATACACACGGACCGCTCTTACACTCTTTAACACTGCTAGTGTCTGGGAAACACTGGAGTAAACATCAGCTTTCAGAGACCTGGGATTGTGGCATGTAGATGCTTTGGAAACACAATACTTTAAGAGCACAAATACTCCCCTTTAAAGCTCAGAACACGGTTTTCAGGAGGCTGTAAATACACTCAGCATGTGAAGGAGAGCATTTGTTAGGACCTCCAGATGGATTTGCTCTTTGTCTGATGGAGACACTACGGCTCTGATAGCATTTGATACCGTGATGTTTTGGGAATGCATAAAGATATCAAGAACAAAGCATGTGTTGTAGCACTTCAGCGAGCTAAAACAAAAAATACTACACTTTAGTTTAGGGAGTATTTCTCACTATTAACTAATTGCTTATAAGCATGCTTATAACACGCATATTGGCTGTTTATTTGTACTCATGAAGCACATATTAATGTTATTAACTATTAAAAAGGAGTAATTAGGAGTTTATTCAGGTAAAACTCATAGTTAATAGTCAGTTATTAGTACTCTGTTTGTAATGTGCCAGGATTTGTTATTTTGTTGGTACATAATAGTTATTTTATTCTAATAATTTGGGTTATTTATATATGCATTGATTTTTTTAGAAAACCCTTTCTAGTGACATGATATGCAAATTAACGCCTGCTATAATCTCTAATGTGCAGTGCATTTTTTTCCAGTCCATGTTTATTGTATTGTCCCTGTCCAAAAAAAACATATGAATAAATACAAATAGTGAAAACTGGACCCCGAACTAAAGTGTGGCCAAAATGTATTATGGACACTATTCTAGCCCAAAAAACACAAATCATACAGTTATTGTTACTATAGTAACACTACAATGAGAAATACATTATTCTCACTCCTCAAGTGGTAGCAAAATTCATAATTAATTACAAAGAAACTTACTTTGAATGAACACATTTCACTTAAGGAGAAACACTGGAATAGTATTTTCTTATTAAACATAGTCCACGGAGCGGACCTGACTTACATCTCACTGCTGGTTATATTCACTGTAGTATATGATTGTGTGTGTGACAAATACAAAAATTGAATCTTGAATAATCTGTTTTATTTTACAAGTAAAAAAAAAACACACACATATATATATATATTAGTGGTGGTTGTTATCGGCGTTAACGCAAGGCGTTAACGCGAGACTTTATCGGCGATAAAAATATCGCTGTTAATCTATTCTCAAAGTTGGGTTGGGAGTTGGTCTATACCACGCGTGTGTGTGTGTGTGTGTGTTCACTGCTGTGTGTGCACCTTGGATGGGTTAAATGCAGAGCACAAATTCCAAGTGTGGGTCACTGTGTGTGTACAGTGTAACTTATGGTTGATGCTGTCATCTGACACATTTGAAGGAGATAGCATATTTATTTATTTATTATGATTTTACTCTAGTAACAATAACTAAAGCATGGTATTCAGTCATTGTCAGAGTCCCGTTATATAGCAGACGAGCTCAAGCTGTAATGCAAACACTTCACGCTCATCTTTAGGGACCGGATGAATACTTGTGTCACACTGACGTCTGATTATTTTGGTTCTAATGAATGATATTTTGTCTCTTGTCATCAGACGATGACACTGACCTTCGGCCGATGTCACCGTGAAAAGGTCGAACCCCTGGTGCTTAACGAGGAGGCTCATTGTTTCATTCTGATTGGAGACGAGAAACGCTATTTGATGACATTTGTGAGATTAAATGAACTTGTGTAAATTAATTTGTGTGAGTCTGAGACATCCATGAGATCTTCTCAGAACACAACACTGCGGATGTTTGGACTTGTTAATCATTGAGGCTGATTTGATGATGATTGCAGCTACTCATATTTGTCTTTTTAAAAGGATTTTTCAACAATCTTTATGGCTGTGATGTTGCATCCAAATCATGTTTTAATACCTAATGCTCTGCATGTCTGTCCTCTTTATATATCGTAGTTATTTATGTATAACAATGTAAATTCAAAATGACTGGGGAATGTAAAGCACCAATAACTTCTGAAATATTTACTCACATCTTCAGTTGCAATGGAACAACTTTTAAAACACATTATGAAAATAAGATTTGCAATTTTTAATTTTGTTAAAAAAATAAAAAAATACAAATAATATTTATGAAAGCGTCAAATGATTTCCATCTAATACACCACAGAAAATGCTGGTATTTTCCAGCAGTGCTTAGTCATTAGCAGCAGCATTAGTGAATTATCATTAGATTTGTCTAACGAGCATGACGTCACTGAATGACAAAAGATTAAGAAAACACGAAGCATAAATAAAAACAATTATCCGTGTAAGATACCATTCCGCCTGTAAACAGTGTGAAAGAGCAAGGCATATTTTTGCCCCGCCCACTCTCATAGCGCAACTAATTAACACGCTAATTAATGTAACAAGACTGTGTTTTCAACAGCGACACTCCCGACAGAGAGAGGAGGCGGAGCGATTTATGACCTCGCTCTTTATTATTCCTGCTTATTGACGACATCTTCAGATAAACGAGTGTAAAGCTCATTAAAACATGAGTAAATGACAGCTTACAGAACACCCCCCCACACACACACACACACACACACACAAACACACACACACACACACCTGACAAACAGAACTGCATTCACATTGAGAAAATTACAGCAACCACATCGTTATACAGAACATAAAGTCTAGTATTTTAATATTAACTATTTACATAGAAAAAAAACTAAAAACAAAATTATCATTATCTTATCATGATACCACAGTGAACTCAATGTGAAGTCTATATATATATTTTTTCAATTATTATTTTACTTTGGTTTGTAGAACACATGTAAAATTAAATGTTTAGTGTTCATATAAAGCAAATGTACAGAATCCAAAACTGAATTGGATTAATTCCAGTTAATGACAATTACTGCATGTATCAATTATTTTAACTCATTGGCATTTTCATTGGTTTTAGTTTGTTAACTTTTCATTTTCATTTGTGTCATGTCTCTGGGTGCTGTAACAACTTCTATAAAGAAAACAAATATATTCCAGAGATTATTTCCCTAACCAAACATGTTATATTTGATATATTTTAATTTGTATTCGATTTATTGATTGATTTTTCCCATGTGTTTCTAATGCTATTTTTCTTCCTGTTAACTTGTTGCAAAATCTCCTTAAGTAATGAAATCCACTTCCTTAATGACAAAATCACTCTGGACCCTCACATCCAGCACACTACAGAGCTCTGAGCACCAGAACGACCAGACACAGAACCAGTTTCTTCCCTCAGGCAATCCATCTCAGGAACACTTGACATTAAACATGGAACACACAACACTATTATACAGTATTTATTCACCACACATACTTATGTTTCCATTTCAAATTTGCACGTCAGACCTCACACATAATTGTCTGTATTGTATATTGTGTTTTTGCCATTGTGTACATTGCTTATTTGCATATTGTTATTTTATTGTCTGTGGCCTGTCCTCTTGTTGTCATTCTGCTAGAGGTCTGCTACCCGACCCGAACCCGCGGGTCCCGAAATACTTTCGGGTTTCGGGTCGGGTTTCGGGTTAATGTTTAATGGATAGCCTCGGGCTTGGGTCGGGTTCGGGTTTGTAGCTAAACCAAAACTATATGCAGAGGCTTCGCTGCTTTCATAGACGCACGCACATTGCACACTGATATCAGAGACCGCACAAACAGCACGGAATCTTTTTATTAGTAAAATAGCTTCGACAGGCTACTGACTATAAGTCACAACATTATATTTATCTGCAATGAGGCGGCAAAATCGCTGTTTTGAAGTAACTAAGCCTCATTGCTTGTAGAGAGAGACAGAGAAGCAGGTTCACATGCACACGCAACATTCATACCCCTCTCTCGGTCTCTCTCTCTCTCTCTCTCTCTCTCTCTCTCTCTCTCTCTCTCTCTCTCTCTCTCTCTCGCTAATTCAAATAAATGATTAATGCATTCAAATAAATACAATCTTATTTAAGATCTTATGTCTGATTTAAAGTAGACAGAATGCTAACGAGCCTTAACTGACAAAAATGACCATCATTTGCACGGTGGAAGAATGATCTTCTTGTCCATACAAAATTCATAAACTTCGGCAGAATGTGTCATCACGACCTGATGTTCACAAACTTTCATAACTGGTAAATGTTTGTGAAATGGCAGAGCCTTGATTAATCTGTTTCTTTGCATGCAATCGTGAAATGCAGCCTTTTCATTTTTTTGTTGGCTATTCGTTGTGGGGGGGGGGGGGATTTCGGGTCGGGTTCGGGCTCTAAATTTAACTGTGCCGCTCGGGTCGGGTCGGGTTGGGTCAGACAATCTCGGGCACGGGCCGGGTTCAGGCTTCAGTTTTGAGCCCGTGCAGACCTCTACATTTTGCTGCACTGTGGAGCTTCTGTCACGGAAACAAATTCCTCGTGTGTGTAAACATACCTGGCTAATAAAGCTCATTCTGATTCTGACCTGACATCATTCTACAGGAAGTGACATCACGTTAACCGAGCAGTGACAAGCTTAACTGTGTACAGTCATGGACAAAAATATTGGTATGCTTGCTAAATATGATCAAAGAAGGCTGTGAAAATTAATCTACACTGTAAAAATGCACAAAAATCTAACCTTTTATTGCATAAGAATTTAAGATGTGGGAAAATATCATTATGAAATAGATTTTTTTTTCTCAAATGCAATTTGGAAACAATTATTGGCACCCCTAGAAAACCTTATGAGTAAAATATCTCTGAAATATATTCATATTCACAATTTTGAGCACTCCGTGGTGATTATGATTATGAAATTATCCAGCCACGGCTTCCTGTTTCACATAAATATTTTTTAGGAGGGAAAACAAAGCCCAAATTCCCTTAATCATCCATCGCAACGTGTAAAAACAAAATAATATATTTCTGCTGTGCAGCAAAATATAAATGAGCTTCAAAAATTAGTGAAGTAGCTTTGAGAAAAGAGCTAGAGCATTTCCACCATCAGGGCAATAATTAAGAGTTTCTAATAAACATAAAATGTTACGAAACTGTCTGGAAGAGGACGTGTGTCTATATTGTCCTAATGCACCGTGAGAGTAGCTAAAGACTCTCCAAGGACCACAGCTGGAGAAATGCAGAATATAGTTGAGTCTCGAGGTCAGAAAATCTTCAGAAAAATGATCCTAGCTCATCCAAAAACAAACTCCATCATATTCAGTTATCAGACACGACTGGAACTTCAAATGGGACTGGCTTCTATGCTCAGATGAAACAAAAAGAATTGCTTTTTAGCAGCAAACACTCAAGATGAGTTTGGTAAACACAGGGATAAAAAATACCCCATGTGTAGAATGAAATATACAGCTGTATTTTCTGATGTTGTGGGCCTATATTTCTGCTGGAGGTCCTGGACATCTTGTTTAGACACATGGCTTCACGGATTCTATCAAATACCAACAGATAGTATAAGAAAAAAAATATAAGAGACTGATTCTGTTAGAAATCTTATAATGGGCCATGTTTGGATCTTCCAACCGTACAATAATCCAAACACAAACCTCAAAATGTGCCACTGAGCACAAAACCAAGCTTCTGCTCTTCATTCCAGTCCTCTGACCTGAACCCTGTAGAAGATGAGTGAGGTGAACTGAAGAGAAGAAGCTGTGAATCTGAAGATCTGGAGTGATTCTGGATGAAGGAATGGTCTCTGATCTCGTGTCAGGTTTTCTCTGATCTGAACCCTGTAGAAGATGAGTGAGTGAACTGAAGAGAAGAAGCTGTGAATCTGAAGATCTGGAGTGATTCTGGATGAAGGAATGGTCTCTGATCTCGTGTCAGGTGTTCTCTGATCTGAACCCTGTAGAAGATGAGTGAGGTGAACTGAAGAGGAGAAGCTGTGAATCTGAAGATCTGGAGTGATTCTGGATGAAGGAATGGTCTCTGATCTCGTGTCAGGTGTTCTCTGATCTGAACCCTGTAGAAGATGAGTGAGGTGAACTGAAGAGGAGAAGCTGTGAATCTGAAGATCTGGAGTGATTCTGGATGAAGGAATGGTCTCTGATCTCGTGTCAGGGTGTTCTCTGACCTGAACCCTGTAGAAGATGAGTGAGGTGAACTGAAGAGAAGAAGCTGTGAATCTGAAGATCTGGAGTGATTCTGGATGAAGGAATGGTCTCTGATCTCGTGTCAGGTGTTCTCTGACCTGAACCCTGTAGAAGATGAGTGAGTGAACTGAAGAGGAGAAGCTGTGAATCTGAAGATCTGGAGTGATTCTGGATGAAGGAATGGTCTCTGATCTCGTGTCAGGTGTTCTCTGACCTGAACCCTGTAGAAGATGAGTGAGGTGAACTGAAGAGAAGAAGCTGTGAATCTGAAGATCTGGAGTGATTCTGGATGAAGGAATGGTCTCTGATCTCGTGTCAGGTGTTCTCTGACCTGAACCCTGTAGAAGATGAGTGAGGTGAACTGAAGAGAAGAAGCTGTGAATCTGAAGATCTGGAGTGATTCTGGATGAAGGAATGGTCTCTGATCTCGTGTCAGGTGTTCTCTGACCTGAACCCTGTAGAAGATGAGTGAGGTGAACTGAAGAGAAGAAGCTGTGAATCTGAAGATCTGGAGTGATTCTGGATGAAGGAATGGTCTCTGATCTCGTGTCAGGTGTTCTCTGACCTGAACCCTGTAGAAGATGAGTGAGGTGAACTGAAGAGAAGAAGCTGTGAATCTGAAGATCTGGAGTGATTCTGGATGAAGGAATGGTCTCTGATCTCGTGTCAGGTGTTCTCTGACCTGAACCCTGTAGAAGATGAGTGAGGTGAACTGAAGAGAAGAAGCTGTGAATCTGAAGATCTGGAGTGATTCTGGATGAAGGAATGGTCTCTGATCTCGTGTCAGGTGTTCTCTGACCTGAACCCTGTAGAAGATGAGTGAGGTGAACTGAAGAGAGAAGCTGTGAATCTGAAGATCTGGAGTGATTCTGGATGAAGGAATGGTCTCTGATCTCTTGTCAGGTGTTCTCTGACCTGAACCCTGTAGAAGATGAGTGAGGTGAACTGAAGAGAAGAAGCTGTGAATCTGAAGATCTGGAGTGATTCTGGATGAAGGAATGGTCTCTGATCTCGTGTCAGGTGTTCTCTGACCTGAACCCTGTAGAAGATGAGTGAGGTGAACTGAAGAGAAGAAGCTGTGAATCTGAAGATCTGGAGTGATTCTGGATGAAGGAATGGTCTCTGATCTCGTGTCAGGTGTTCTCTGATCTGAACCCTGTAGAAGATGAGTGAGGTGAACTGAAGAGAAGAAGCTGTGAATCTGAAGATCTGGAGTGATTCTGGATGAAGGAATGGTCTCTGATCTCGTGTCAGGTGTTCTCTGACCTGAACCCTGTAGAAGATGAGTGAGTGAACTGAAGAGAAGAAGCTGTGAATCTAAAGGATCTGGAGTGATTCTGGATGAAGGAATGGTCTCTGATCTCGTGTCAGGTGTTCTCTGACCTGAACCCTGTAGAAGATGAGTGAGGTGAACTGAAGAGAAGAAGCTGTGAATCTGAAGATCTGGAGTGATTCTGGATGAAGGAATGGTCTCTGATCTCGTGTCAGGTGTTCTCTGACCTGAACCCTGTAGAAGATGAGTGAGGTGAACTGAAGAGAAGAAGCTGTGAATCTGAAGATCTGGAGTGATTCTGGATGAAGGAATGGTCTCTGATCTCGTGTCAGGTGTTCTCTGACCTGAACCCTGTAGAAGATGAGTGAGGTGAACTGAAGAGGAGAAGCTGTGAATCTGAAGATCTGGAGTGATTCTGGATGAAGGAATGGTCTCTGATCTCGTGTCAGGTGTTCTCTGACCTGAACCCTGTAGAAGATGAGTGAGGTGAACTGAAGAGAAGAAGCTGTGAATCTGAAGGATCTGGAGTGATTCTGGATGAAGGAATGGTCTCTGATCTCGTGTCAGGTGTTCTCTGATCTGAACCCTGTAGAAGATGAGTGAGGTGAACTGAAGAGAAGAAGCTGTGAATCTGAAGGATCTGGAGTGATTCTGGATGAAGGAATGGTCTCTGATCTCTTGTCAGGTGTTCTCTGATCTGAACCTGTAGAAGATGAGTGAGGTGAACTGAAGAGGAGAAGCTGTGAATCTGAAGGATCTGGAGTGATTCTGGATGAAGGAATGGTCTCTGATCTCTTGTCAGGTGTTCTCTGATCTGAACCCTGTAGAAGATGAGTGAGGTGAACTGAAGAGGAGAAGCTGTGAATCTGAAGATCTGGAGTGATTCTGGATGAAGGAATGGTCTCTGATCTCGTGTCAGGTGTTCTCTGACCTGAACCCTGTAGAAGATGAGTGAGGTGAACTGAAGAGAAGAAGCTGTGAATCTGAAGATCTGGAGTGATTCTGGATGAAGGAATGGTCTCTGATCTCGTGTCAGGTGTTCTCTGACCTGAACCCTGTAGAAGATGAGTGAGTGAACTGAAGAGAAGAAGCTGTGAATCTGAAGATCTGGAGTGATTCTGGATGAAGGAATGGTCTCTGATCTCTTGTCAGGTGTTCTCGAACCTCATCAGGCATTATAGGAGAACATTTAGAGCTGTTAAACTGGCAAATGGAGGTTTTAAGAAGTGTTGAATAAAAGGGTGCTGTTAATTGTGGCCAATGTGTATTTGAGGACAGTTTTTGTTTCATAATGATATTTCCCTCCATTTTAAATTAGTATTATCCAATGAAAGGTTAGAATTTTGTGATTAAAAATAAATAAAAGATCAAATGGATTAACAATGCAGATACATTTTCACAGCCACATATTTACCAAGGGTGCCAATATTTTTGGCCATGACTGTATTTACATCCTGCACTAAAACAAACAAACACATTTGTGTAATACTTACTATTCATTCAGAAATTATTGAACTGGACTCATTATTGAAATTCTGAAGTAGAAATATATTGTTTTATTTTAGTTATTTATTGTTTGTTTGTATATTATTGTTATTAGTAGTAGTAGTGGTAGTAAATCATGCTCTCTCTCTCGCTCTATATATATATATATATATAAATTAAGTCATAGTTAAAGTTGAAGTGTCTGAGTTTGAGATATGATCTGATATAAAGGTTTCTGCATGACAAGAATAACCTGACTCGAGTTACACTGCAAGAAAAAATAGGTAATTATCAGTAAGTGTTGATGTGTGCATCAGGAGTGAGATTATTTCATATTTCATATAATTATCACGGTACATGGCGTCTCTCAGCCATAAAGTCTACGTGAGTTCATTCTACATTCAGTTTTTGAATCCAAAACAGATAGAAATCCCACATTCAAGCTGACACACATTTCTAAAGATGCCAATGGTAATTAATTAGCATCTCATTTGAACGAGAAACAACGGAACGAGCCGGAGGGGCATTGGGATGCCATCTCCCCTCAGGCCGGCCGTGTCAGTGTCAGAGCTCGGAACGCTTCTGATAGAAGAGATACAGACTCTCAAATGTTCATGCTTCATCTCAGATTCATTGCTAAAGACATATTTGTGAACAATATTTGAGAGAAATAGGCCTTTTGTGTACATAGAAAAATTCTTAGATCTTTGAGTTCAGCTCATGAAAAATGGGGCAAAAACAAAAGTTTTGCGTTTATAATTTTGTTCAATGAGACATTAAGGTGTTGTTGACACAACACCATTTTCAACTAAAAACTGAAAACTTTTAATACGTTTTGGACGTTCATTTACATGACTTTTTTTAGGGTGTGAAAAGCAAACTTTTTAAAACATGTTTCAAAGTGTACGTTTTTAGAACTATACTGTTATCGTCTATGTGTAAACTACAAAAGAAAAATGGGGAGGTTATTTGCATGCGTAATATATGTTCTTCACAAAGTGACATCGCCACCTACTGGCCTGGCATGAATAGCGTGGTGTTTTTAGTTGTTTTCGTGTATCTGTGTGAACGGGGATCATTTTGACTGTTGTCGTCTGTATGAATGAATAACTTTATTGTCATTGTACAAGTACAACGAAATTGAATGCAATCCTTTGGGTGCATAGTGTAACGAAAAGAGACAAAAAATCTAATCTAATAAATAGTACAGGATCTGTAACACAACCTTACACACAGAAGACGTCTCACATTCAACAGAGTTGCACGACTCATTCAATATTGCACATAATGATCAGTTAAGTTAATGCAGTATTTAAAACAGATATGGCTTGGCATGTAAACTATATAATCATGATGTTTAATTTACATTTTTACAGTATTCAGAACAGAAATAGCTGGCATAAAAACTATTCCTTAATCTGTATATGAAAAACATAAAATAACAAATTTCAGTCGTATGAAATTCCGTGTATCAATTATTTTATCTTCATAAGCATTTTTATTACTACATTATTTTCTGTATTGATTACACAGCAGACTAATGACTGAAGCAGACAAACATATATGCTGCTTTATCTCAGCGTTTGTGTTTGCTGTGAAAACCTGTCCTGGCTCTGCACTGTAACCGGACTGAACCGCGTCCAGATCCGGAGCTTATTAAAGGTATTATCTCAGTCTCCAGGAGGGATTCACTGCTGGAGAGAGTCGACCTGCTCGTATTGTACCTGACACACTCAAACACACACAAATACTCGCCAAACACCTCTAATCCGCTGTCTAACCCTATTTATGACACACACACACACACACACACACACACACACAAACTTGTTTTGGAGTCCCTAAGGTCCAGCAATTACAGCCACAGGAATCACACAGGCCAGAAACACAGCAAGGCCTTCAGAGGAGATAACATGACACACACACACACACACACACACACACACACACACACACACACACACACTCCAGCGCTGCTGCTGTTCCAGCTCCTGCTTCTGTTCTGTATTACTCATAAACGAGAACAGTAGAGAGGGACCAGAGACGTCACGCTCCAAAAACACAAGCATAAAATAACACCATAAGGGGCTGCGGATGCATTCTTGCATTCTGTTTATTTTATATTTATTTTAATCGTAGTTCTAAGTTCACATGCACTAGACAAATGTTTGTGGCTGCTGTGCTGCATCTACTCTTCTATTCAAGGGTTTTTGAAAGAAGTATTTTCTGTTCACCAAGGAAATTAATTTAATCAAAAATATAGTAAAAACTATAATGCCAAATCAATTCAAGTTGAGCTTTATTGTTATTCTGCTACATGTGGGTACATACAGTGGAACGAAATATCGTGCCTCACAGTACCACGTGCTACATAAATACAGACATACAACAATTAAGTAAAAAAAACGGCATTACCATTGCTAATAACGGTTTTCTATGTGAATATACTGTAAAATATTATTTATTTGTTGAAACAATTGTGCTGTCCAGTATTTTTAGTTTAAACTGTGATATATTTTACTGTTCAGGATTCACGGAT
>CM050419.1:15098805-15106305 GCA_027564155.1 Gymnocypris eckloni scoliostomus
GAAATGTGTTTAAATTCCTTTCATCTCTGAACCTTTAATAAAGACTTTTGTATCTCGCGAGCTCGCTCTGTGCTGTGATTGGCTGTTCACCGATGATGTCACATATTCATGTGCACGTGCTCCGTTAACTCAGGATCAAGTCTGAGCTGACAGAGAAAGTTGATGATCAGCTTCATGGTACCAATAAAGACAGATTGTATAGGTTTGGTTTTATCAACTCTAAACTTATCCTATAACTCTGAATTTGTTCATCTACATTCATGGTACAGGCCCCCAGCCTCTGCTGATGTCCATGAGTTCAGACTTAAAGCTGCAAATATTTCCAATAAAATGTTACAAATTTGATTTATGATTATATTTATTTGCCCAATTACAGCCCCTGAAAACGGGGGACTGTGTATAAAAACTGTTGTAATTCCTAAGCATCTTATGTTATATTTTTGTCCAGCCCACTTAAAATCTGCACTTCAATTAAATCCTGTCTGTTTTAATTTAATTATATTCCAGTGGCATACAGAGCCGAAATTATGAAAATTGTATCAGTGTCCAAATATATATATAGATGGACCTGACTGTATATGAGTATTTCTGACCATGTTATTTTATAATATACACTCTTACAATCCTACAGAGATGTATTTATTCAGTCAGTCTCTCTGTTTTGTTAAAATAAATAAAAAAATTCTCCATCCTCGAAATCCGCTTGATCAGGCACTTTGTGCTTCACTTGTTTCTTGAACAGAAGTTAAAGAACAAATTAAAGAGTTTCTCTGTGAGAATGAGATGAGACACTTCTGTAATAACGAGCTGAAAACTTTGAGCCGACCAGTTCTCTAATGATATGTTACAGCATACACTGTGTGTATATTCACACATCACACACACACACACACTCACACACAGACACACAGACACACACATACACAAGCGCGCGCACACAGACACACACACACACACACACACACAAGCGCACACACACACACACACACACACACACACACACACACACACACACACACACACATACACACACACACACACACACACACAAACACACACACACACACACACACACACACACACACACACACACACACACACACACACACACACACACACACACACACACACACACACACACACACACACACACGTTTAATTGAGCAAACATCATAGACCTCTATTGTTGTTATATTAAGTCAACTATAATGAATAGAGACTAAACCAAACACTAACTCTAAAAGAAAACGTATTATTAGATTGTGTTGTTAAAATTAACAGAAATAACCATGACAATGTTTCATTTATGGATTAAAAACCAACTCTGGTCTAACAGTTACTCTCATATCCAATTTCACTTAGATTACAGAAATAAATTGGTTTGTGAATCATGAATCCTATTAAAGTTCACCCAAAATTAAGAAGTGCTCACCCTCAGTCCATCTAAGATTAGGATGAGTTTGTTTCTTCATCAGGTTTGTAGAAACGTGTTTCTGCATCAGTGTCTCGTCAATGGATGCTCTGCAGTGAATGGGTGCCGTCAGAATGAGAGTCTGATAAAAACATCACAATAATCCACAGCACTCCAGTCCATCAGTTCGCATTCATTTTATAGCTCTATACTCTAATTGGTTGATATAGAGACTAATTTGGTTTTGATTTATCCTGAGGAAGTTTAGGACGAGCACAATTGACATATAATTGAAGTCTCTTGAGGCGCTGAGAAACACACACCTGTCTGTCTTCACTTAGATCACAGCAGGTCAACACACACATGAGAAGGTGACTGTAAGTGTTCGTCTGACGGATGTAATGTGACACTTCACGGCTCTGCTGAGCGACAGAGAGACGGACACTCGGGACGAGGAAAGACGGGATTTCTAAACTCCCAGTTCAAAGGCTTTGAGTTAATTAGTTTCCTCATAATCTGAGGATACACTGATACAGAGTGTGTACAAACACACACACACACACACACACACACACACACACACACACACACACACACACACACACACACACACACACACACCAACCAACACAAACACAAACACACACGCCACACACACACACACACACACACACACACAGAGAGACAGACACACACACACACACACACACACACACACACACACACACACACACACACACACACACACACACACACACACACACACACACACACACACACACACACACACACACACACACACACACACACACACACACACACACACATATACACACACACGCAGAGACACACATATGCATATATACACACACACACACACACAGAGACACGCACACACACACACACACACACACACATACACACACAGAGACACACACACACATAGACACATATGCACACACACACACACACACACACACACACACAGAGAGACATACATACACACACTACACATACACAAACACAATACACACACAAACACACACACACACACACACACACACACACACACACACACACACACACACAAACACTCTACTCACACACACACTCACACACACACACACACACACATGTACGTGCTATTGCCCTACACCTAAACTTAGCCCTCACAGGAGACGGTGCATTTCTACTTTCCCCCCAAAAAACTCACTCTGTATGATTTATATACTTTTTGAATTATGGGGACACTGAACATTTCCTCATAAATCACCTTCTCCTTGTAATACCTATGTCATATCCATGTCATTATACACATCTGTGTCCTCATAAACCACATAAACATGCCCACACACACACACACACACACACACACACACATGTCCTGATACGGCAGCCACAAGTATTTGCAACAAAATATAACATGAATTTGTGTCATTTACTGCAAAAAAAAGACAATCAGCACATTTGACATAAGTCAGAGGTTTGTAGAGTTTGAAATGCTGAAACAACAGATGGGGTGTTGAAGATGAAGAGTCAGTATTGGGTTTGTTTGTGGTTTGGATGAAGCCTGTTATTAGGACACATAAAGTTCGTCTCGGCATTCTGATATTGTTTTCATAATAAATTACACAAGTTAGTTTTGAGTCAGAAAAACTGTATGTTTGTGTCTCTTCTGCTCACCGAGTCTGCATTTATTTGATAAAAAAATACAGTACAAAATAGTGAAATATTATTACAATTTAAAATATCTGTTTTCTATATGAATATCTGTTAAACCTGTAATTTATTTCTGTGATGCGCAGCTGTATTTTCAGCATCATTACTCCAGTCTTCAGTGTCACATGATCTTCGGAAATCATAATAATATGCTGATTTACTGCTCAAGAAACATTTATGATTATTATCAATATTGAAAACAGTCGTGCTGCTTAATGTTTTTTTTGGAAACTGATACGTCTCATTTTATTCAGGATTCACAGATGAATAGAAAGTCCAAAAGGACAGCATTTATTTGAAATAGACATATTTTTTAACATTATAAATGTGTTTAATATCACTTTTGATCAGTTTAATGCAGCTGTGATGAATAAAACGATTAATTACTTAAATGGAAATCCTTACTGATGCCAAACATTTGAATGGAACTATTGTAAATTATTTAAATATTATAATAGTGTTTGCTGTTCAGCCATTTATTTAGACAAACTGTAATTTACAGTAATTTTCACAAAGTAAAACAGCATGTGTAATGTTGAGGTAAATGTGCTTAAATGCAATGAAAATAATGCTTATTGCAGAAAAAATTATTTATGCTTATAAAAATAAATGTTCTTACAAATGTGATCATATTTTCATAATGTATAAATATATATGGAATGTATATAAGAAAAAAAAAGCTATTTATAACTTACCTTTTTCTTTTGATCGAGGGCTGAATTATGACCCGGGTGTGTTTTGGTGAAAGCGCTCACCCTGCATGTGACAAGAAGAAACAACAGGAACATTTATTAGTTTTTGTGAAAACTTTGTTAGTTTTTAAAGTTGATCCGTGATTCATAACAAACAGAGCAACACGTTAATCTGAGATGTTCTTATTAGAAATCTGAGGGTGTTCGACACACACACACACACACACACACACACACACACACACACACACACACACACACAGAGCAGAGGGAGCTGTCAGTAATCTCTTTATCACTGAATCATGGGGGGTGTGTGTAATATGTGGAGCTCAGTGGGAGCAGACGAGTGTTAAAGCGGTTACCTGCGCTGATCACACATTTATCAACATCATTTTAGCAGCAGAGACCTGCTCCGCTAACAGCTTCCTATCGCAGAAAGGGCATCGTAATGAATTATTGTTTTGCAGCTGGCTGGAAAATTGTACTTTCTTGTGAGCGGTGAGAGCAATAAATCACACCAGCACATCAGCTACTGGAGGACTGCTGACTGCTGGAGTTTCCGTCTGCGACACACACACACACACACACACACACATGCACACACACACACACACACACACCACTGACCGCGGATCAGAGACGGGTCCATCCCGCATGCTCACAACCGACCGCAGACGCTTCTGACCCAAACCGGCCCCTACAAACCAGGGTCGTCACGCAGCAGTGACCAAAAGTGCTGTTCGGAGAGGGCATTTCTCAATACCTGCTTTTAATAACCATACACGATCAAAATATATTAGTATTGTATTTATTTTCATATGACACAATCTGCATTGTAAAATCCGGTGTTCCGGCCAAATTACCCCCACTGGCCCTTGTCAATCATGGTCTCCTAATAATCCACATCCACTTGATTGTCTCTATGACTCTCTCTCCTCTCCACCTGTAGCTGGTGTGTGGTGAGCGCATACACTTGATTGTCTCTATGACTCTCTCTCCTCTCCACCTGTAGCTGGTGTGTGGTGAGAGCATACACTTGATTGACTCTATGACTCTCTCTCCTCTCCACCTGTAGCTGGTGTGTGGTGAGCTCATACACTTGATTGGCTCTGTGACTCTCTCTCCTCTCCACCTGTAGCTGGTGTGTGGTGGCGCATACACTTGATTGTCTCTATGTCTCTCTCTCCTCTCCACCTGTAGCTGGTGTGTGGTGAGTGCATACACTTGATTGTCTCTATGACTCTCTCTGCTCTCCACCTGTAGCTGGTGTGTGGTGAGCTCATACACTTGATTGGCTCTCTCTCTCTCCTCTCCACCTGTAGCTGGTGTGTGGTGAGAGCATACATGATTGACTCTATGACTCTCTCCTCTCCACCTGTAGCTGGTGTGTGGTGAGCTCATACACTTGATTGTCTCTATGTCTCTCTCTCCTCTCCACCTGTAGCTGGTGTGTGGTGAGTGCATACACTTGATTGTCTCTATGACTCTCTCTGCTCTCCACCTGTAGCTGGTGTGTGGTGAGCTCATACACTTGATTGTCTCTCTCTCTCTCCTCTCCACCTGTAGCTGGTGTGTGGTGAGAGCATACACTTGATTGACTCTATGACTCTCTCTCCTCTCCACCTGTAGCTGGTGTGTGGTGAGCGCATACACTTGATTGTCTCTATGACTCTCTCTCCTCTCCACCTGTAGCTGGTGTGTGGTGAGCGCATACATGATTGGCTCTATGACTCTCTCCTCTCCACCTGTAGCTGGTGTGTGGTGGCGCATACACTTGATTGGCTCTATGACTCTCTCTCCTCTCCACCTGTAGCTGGTGTGTGGTGGTGAAATACACTTGATTGGCTCTATGACTCTCTCCTCTCCACCTGTAGCTGGTGTGTGGTGAGCATACATGATTGTCTCTACTAGCGCCCGTTGCTCTGTCGCAGCTCTGCATCATCCAAGTGGAGGTTGAGAGAGACCCCCAGATGATTATAAAGCGCTTTGGGTGTACAACAATACACAATAAAACATTGTATAAATGCATTATTAATTCATTCATTTATTCATTGTAAAAAGCGCTATATAAATAACAGTGACTTGACTTGACTTATTATAAATTAATCATATATGCATTCGTTTTACATTCCAATCACATCAATGCAATATTACAAAATCTCGAATATTAAAATACTGCAATGAATATGACCATTCTCCTAGGGAGATTTTTTTTTAAAATAAAATAATAAAATATACATGAATTCAAAAGTAATACAACTACTATTAATAATAATAATAATAATAATATTTTTCCATTAGTTGCAAAGACAAAATTTATATTTTATTTAAATTAAAACATCAATAAATAAAACTAAATAAATTAAGACTAATAAATAAATAAATTAATTAATTACCTACAGCAACATTAATAGAGCATCTGTTGAGCATTACCTGGTCTTTATTAATGTTCTCAAAACGCGCAAACAATGGAGACATTTTTGAAACATTATTTAAAACATTTTTTTTAAATGCAAATTTTTTTTTAATTCTTCTGAGATCATTAAAAAGTTATATTAAAGTTGCATCAAAATGATAAAACGTAATGTTTCCTAAACATTAATGCTCAACTACAAACATTTGTAAAAATACTGTATGTTTTAATAAATGTTTAGAGAAGATTCAGAAATGTGTCCCTGGAGCACAAAAGCAGTCATAAGCAGCACAGGTATATTTGTAGCAATAGACAACAATACATTGAATGGCTCAAAATTACACATTTCTCTTTTATGCCAAAAATCATTAGGATATTAAGATCATGTTTCATGAAGATATTTAGTAAATTTACTACCATAAATATATGAAAAGTTAATTTTTGATTATTAATATGCATTGATAAGAACTTCATTTGAACAACTTTAAAGCTGATTTCCTCAATATTTAGATTTTTTTGCACCCTCAGATTCCAGATTTTAAAATATTTTCTTATCATAACAAACCATACATCAATGGAAATATGATTTATTCAGCTTTCAGAAGACATATATATCTCAATAAGAAAAAGACCCTTTTGGCTGGTTTTGTGGTCAAAAATGATGTAGTTATAATATTCTGAGAACATTAGCTAAGCGTTCATAGAAGGCATCTTTGTTAGAAGGGTGTGTGTGCTGTCTTCACAGATCTCTGTTTCTTATTCGACACGCTGATGAAACACAATCCACCCTCGGCTCCGTATTGGCCGCTCTATAATTTATTGAAGGCCTGCGTTTGGTTTGTGTGAAGGCCTAACCTGACGGGAGTCTGGACGGCAGCCAGACGTTAAACAGGTAATGAGAGTGTTTATCAGACACGGCACAAGGTGGGAACGCATTTCATCAGACAGCAGATCAAAGCTCTTCCCGTTCCCGTTCTATTCCCTCGCGCTCCGCGGAAACAAAGAGCTGTTGAGGGATGAAAGCAGCACGAGAGTGAGTAAACGCAGGGGCATCCGTCAGTCCTATCTGATGCTAGAGAACATTACAGCATCATTCCCTGCTATCTGTAGGTGAGCGCTGCTGTTCTAGAGAAGTCATCCAGATAACATGACATGTGGACACTCGATGGACTATTTCTGAAGCATGGAGACATCAACCCGCTGGCATCATAATCTTCTTGAATTACAGCAGTAGAAACTCTTTCTGCTCAGATAACTCACACAAA
>CM050419.1:15111305-15151305 GCA_027564155.1 Gymnocypris eckloni scoliostomus
GCGGGGTTAGCAGAGCTCATTAGCATTTAAAGGGACATGCACCGAAACGGTTCGCTGTGAACAGAGCTGTTTTTGACAAGATAAAAGGGTGTTTTTTTACACTACTATTGAGACATTTTAACTAAAGTATGATATGGACTTTTCATGAAGATCATAAAGAATTGACTAGAACCAACTTGTGGAAAACAGGCATCTGATGACCCCTTTAAATCACAGCAAGGTAAAGTATGATTCTGAATGTTGCTTGTACTGTCATGTGAGCTGATGTGGTTAGTAATGTTGAGCTGAAGCGTCCAGCAGGAGCTTCTGGGAATAGACAGATGTAAGAGGGACACATAGAGGAGAGCGGTGACACACACACACACACACACACACACACACACACGTGACTCATTAGAAGGGGAGGATAACAGCCAACTCAGTGCCACACCATTGCCTGGTCATTGAGCTCTCCAACCACGACAGATGCTGACAATACCCCTCACACACACACACACACACACACACACTCACAGCGCTGGGTGCAGACAGGTCTGAGTTCTCCTCCTGTGGAACACAGCGGGTTAAGTGGGCTCAGAGCGGGTCAGCCGTTAGCTGGTTAAGACTGTTACACACCCGTCTGTTTCCTCTTGACCCGTCTGTCCAGAGGGACTCGACTCTTTCCTGTGGAGCTCAGATCTGCAGCAGAGACCTCCTGAGAAACATTCGTCTAAATGTGAACCACAGCAACCTGCTTCTCCTCATACGAGACGCCTGAAAGACCCCGGCAAACACACAATCATGGCAACCAAACAATAAACATCTTTCGTCAGTTTATGAGCATAAAACTATGTTCCAGGGAGGTTTTATGAGACAGCCATAAAACAACGTATATAGAATGTTTACTTTTAGGTTTATATTAAAAACCATAACATGATGTATATAGAAAGCTTTCTAATGTTATTTTTAGGTTTTGTTTTTGCAACCATAAAATAATATTATCTAATAATAGCGTTTGTGCTGCTCTTTCATAACTCTGGAGCTTTCATAACTTTCATAAGTGGCCGAGAGGAGTTTGTTCGGGTTGATGTGTGTTCAGCAGTGATACTCAACCGTCTCAGAGCTTTCTGCTGAAATACTTACAGTGAAGAAGGAATAAAGACAGACCCGACAAGTTTGAGTTCATATTTATGTCTCTGTTTTTTTAATGTAGACTTTGGTATCTTGACAAATCTTGTGCATCATAAAAGCATAACTTTATCATAAACTGATGACTCGTGTCATTCCAAACCTGCATGCTGTTATTTGCATATGACTCGTGCATTATATTGCAAGTCTTCTTAAATAAAACAGACCCAAACATCTCACACAGGTTTGGAACAACATAGTGACAGAACCTTAATTTCTTCAATTCCTTAAAGAGAAAAATAATAATATATATATATATATATATATAAATGTCATAATTTACTCACCGTCATGTTGTTCCAAACCTGTATGAATGTCTTTAAGCTTTTATACACAAGATAATTTATTTTGAAGAATGTCGGTAAACAGCTTGTAATACATATAATTATGTATTAATAATCTTGACTTAAACCTTTTCTTTATTTAAAGGCTGAAATGTGATGTTTACCATTTCATGAAACCTTCTCAAGGTTTTATTTGAACATTATGTACATGTTATTTCATAAACTGTTGTCAGTCTTGTTGTCATTTTAAACCCGGACATCATGGGTAATGCTATTGTTTTAATGTTTATGGAAAAAAAAGTCATTGTATTTGTTGTTTATTGATTTTAAATATAAAACGATTTGTGCGTCAGTAGTTTTTGAACATTTTCAAGTCAAGTCACCTTTACTTATATAGTGCTTTTAACATTCAAATTGTGGCAAAGCAACTGCACAATATCAAAATAGGAAAATAGTTTAAGACTATAAACTCAATTTTCAGTTGAAGGCATTTTATTATTGAATTCAGGGTAAATTTTATTAGAGTAAAATTATAATTTACTCACCCTTAAGTTATTCCACACCTGTATGAGTTTCTTTCAGCTGTTGTACACAAGACAAGATATTTTGAAGAATGTTGGTAACCGAACAGTTGACGGTAGCCATTGACTTGCATGGCATGGAAAAACAAATCTATGGAAGTCAATGGGTGCCGTCACCTTTTTGGCTACCAACGTTCTTATAAAACAAGTTCAGCAGGAATATCCCTTTAATTCTCACTGCCGAGAAACAACAGAGATTTTTTAAAGAGGACTCTTGTTCTCAGAAAAGATGATTTAGAGTCGCTCGAGCTGGTTAACTAACCTAAGCGTCTTCATTCACACACACATAGCTAACCTGATCCCGCCACGGCCCCCCTTGAATTTGAATACGCAACCCCTGCCAGATTTCTGGCTTGGAGGAAATTGCAGGACATTTCCTGACAAATTGAGTTAAGTAGACGTTAAGTGGAGTTTTAAGAAAACAAATGAGTCCCTTTATCACAGGTGGACACTGATGACTTAATGGGGCCCAAACAGATCCTATCACGGCTAATGGCTCGACAGGAAACATTACGGCTTTTGTGCGCAGGAGCGGCGCGAGGCGGGCTCCCTCTCTCGGACCTGTCATCCGAGGGGCTTTGTGCGGAGGCAGATGTTTGTATGTATACGGTGAGTTGGCAGGAGCACCTCAGCAGATGCCTGTCTGCGTGCCAAGCCGGCGAGGGCACAGACGGTGCGTGTTGGGCATCATCAGCGGGCGATAGGTGCGTGCCAAGGCTTATTGCTTTTATTTACGTATGTATCTATTCCTCCAACCGAATATCCCCTCGTTTATTAATCAGTCCGTTTTTACAATCTGTCTCATGGTGAGCGCATTAAAGGGGTGGAACCCGGCAGACGATTAATTAGGACGAGCGAGTGTGCTTAATAACACGACGAGAGCAGATGCATTCGACCTCAGATTAGTACACCGTGTCGAACACGACGTCTGCGATTCTGTCGAGGCCAGGACGGAGGTGCAGCAAGGTACGGCATGTTTTATTAACGGTAGCCGTGCCTCTGGGAAACGCTCGGTACTCTGCACTAATTAAAACAGAGCGCACCGGAAACACCGGCTCTGTTTAATATGTGCACAACGACACGAGAGACACAAAGAGCAACAAGGACCCCAGTAGAGACTGACATACCGATCATTATCAGGCGCTTTGACAGTATTCAGAATAACACACTATTATATGACATCTGTCTGCAGTATGTGGTACCTATATATAGGACATTATACCAAAATATAAGGTGAAACTGAGCGTTATAGAAGATAACACACTGTACTCCCACAATGCAATGCGATTAACTGGGCCCTCCTTCTTCCAGTATGAAGAATCAGAGTTCAAATTTACTTTTTCTTTTTTACATATTGTTTTATTATTTATTGATCTGAAAATTAACCAAAAATGCAAATGAATTGTGCAAAGCACATGCAACATAATGAGGTCATGTGACATCGTTACAATCTTCTACATGCCACAGACCCCAAAATAAGCCAATCTTTAAGAGATGGACCCCCATCCTAAAATTTGAAAGGCGGTTATTTATTTTCATGTAAGAAAAATATATATATATAAAAACTGTGTAAAAAATTTTTGGGAAAATGTTTATTTGTATTACATCATATTGTAATGCACTGCTGGATGCATTATTTATTGTTTTGTATATTTAGTCTTTTTATTATTTATTTTGAGTGACTTATTTTTTATTATTATTTATTTGTACATTGTTTTTACACTGGACCCATGTTTGAAAGCCCCTGCTGTAGTAGCACTGTTTGAAACCTTTATCATTTCATAAGGTCTTCTGTTTTTAAATCATTAGCCGCTACACTGTATAGAGTACTCCGTACTGAGTATAGTGAGCTAGTGTCCCATACTGCACTCTGAACAATACCGATGCTTCCATGAATGAACCTTTAGCATCCATACCATCTTTCCACTGCACAAAATATATATATATATGTTTATTTTTTTTGTATAATATTTTTTCAATGGAAAATGATTCTTTAAATTAATAAAATGTTCTTCACATTAAGAAAAAAAAGTTTTTAAAGTGACATTTCACCCAATTAAACATTGACTCCCCCCCACATCGTTCTAAAGCGTATGACTTTCTTTTAAACACAACACAAGATACTTGAAGAATCTTACTGCATTCAACAACAGTCCATAAACACAAGCAACAAACATGAAGCACCATAAACCCAGATCTGCACAATATTCAAACATAGAGTTATCAGGTTCTTTCTTCCATGTTCTGTATGGGTTTGGAATAATGAGGGTGAGCGAATGGTCATTTCTCATGTCTGTTCCTTTAAACAGATCATGGGTAGTTAGTAAAACACATCAACACCTGCTGCTTTTCTGTCGGGCAGCGCTCGAGCCGCCCGTCCTGCTTCTGACAGGCCTTTAATTGTCCTGTTCCCAGAACACTGACTATCAGAACATCACAGAATATAATTGTCACACACACAGAGACACACACACACACACACACACACTTCCCGTATCTTTTGTCTGCTAACGGGACGTCTTTGTGTGTCGTGTGTGACAAAAGCCCAACGCTTCTTTTTCATGTAGATCTCATAAAAGCACACACTGACGCCGTGTTTGGATCTTCAACAGGTGCTCAAACACAGAGTTGCATTAAAGTGAGGTGTGTGTGATTTACATGTGCTTAAATATATCAAATCAAGCCTGGATGTAGGATTATGAACATCTCCAACCATTAAACTAAAGGAGAGACGTCCATGATTCTTTGGGACAGGAGTTAATTTCTTTAAAGTCCACATGAAATGATGCTCAAGCATGTGTTTATGGATCATTCTTACAACCTTATTAATATTTGATATATATTCTCATGTTGAGAGAAAACTTTCATAAAACAACATTCTCGGGACGTCCTCATTATGTTATTCGTACTTGTATGTTATAAAATAATCAATAACTCATAACCTTTAAATATCATTCAAAAAACAACAAGAAAATGAACATTTTAATGTTCTTCATACTATTAAGATTAAATGGTTAAATACTCGTTGGCTACACTTTACAATAAGGTGTCATTTGTTAACATTAGTTAATGTATTAACTAACAATGAACAATACATGTATCACAGTTAATAAAATGCAATCATCATTCGTTAGTTGATGTTAGTTCACAGTGCATTTACTAATGTTAACAAACACAACTTGTGATTTTAATAAAGCATTAATTGCTTTTAATTAGTTTATTTTAATTGAATTTAATTAGTTGATGAAATTAACATTAGTTAAGATTAATAAATGCTGTTGAAGTATTGTTCATTCTTAGAGCATGTTAACTAATGTTAATTAATTAACCTTATTGTAAAGTGTTACCTAACCATTTATATATTGTGGGGGGTGGGGGAGTTAGTAGTGTTCTAAGAAATATTGTTTTAACCTTTAAATAACATTATAACCACAAAAATAAACTGGATAATTTAGCGTTCTTAGAAAATTAAAAACAAATATATTTAAATGACATTATATTTAGGGTAAAACATAACATTTGTAACATTTTGGAAGATATGTTTGTGCAACCTTTAAATAATCTTATAATCATGACAATACAATTGAATATTTAGAATATTAAAAATAATATATTTTGAGTAAAAATAATGTTAGTAGAATTGTTTAAGAAACATTTCTGTGGCCTTTAAATAACGTTTGAATCATGACATTTTAATGTTCTTATAAAATAAAAATAAACATTCAAATAACATTACATTTTGGGTGAAAAGTTGATAGAACTTTCTAAGAAACGTTGTTGTCACCAGTGTTGGGGAAAACTTTTAAAAGTAATGCGTTACAATATTGTGTTACTCCCTAAAAAGTAATTAATTACGAGCAGGGCTTGATTGTTTGTTTTAATACAATAAGTTATATTTATATCAAATATAAAAGCCTTTCATACTAAAAGTGTGATGAATAAACCTCAGACTGAAGGACGAGTAAATCACGTCTGTACAGAAGAACACAGGAGAAGTTCAACACTCTTCAGAAATAAAACACAATGAAGCACAATTGTTAGTGTATATAAAGTAATTTTTATTATTAATATGGTTGAACTGATCATCAAAGATCAGCAGCAAACACATCGGTTAATAAAATGAGATTAGATATATTTGTGTTGTTTAACATGTTTAATTATTGGAGGTTTGCTTCATATTCTGAGTTTGTGTTTCACTGTTTTAATTCATTTTGATGAATACTGAATCTGTTTTTTGCGAGTGGGATGAATTAATACACATTCATATTTAGTCTAGATTAGATCTACAGTAAGATCATGTTCACACGGCGCACTCAGTCAATAAATGGAGAAAAATAACTCCGATATTTTCTAGTAAATTAAAAAGTAATGCGTTACTTTACTAGTTACTTGAAAAAAGTAATATTATTACGTAACTCGCGTTACTTGTAATGTGTTACCCCCCCGACACAGGTTGTAACCTTTAAATATGTTCTAATCAGGGGACTTTATTTTAGAAACATTTCAAAACAACGTTTTTATAACCTAAATCTGTTACCTGGGACATCATTGGAGAGCAACAAGGTTTGAAAACAATTGATAATTGGTAACTTCAGCTGAAGAAGGAAAGACATTTCGGAGGTATGAATTTCATACGTTCTGTGTATTTCATCGCTGAGGAATCAGAGCAGGAATGTGAACTATAAGACAGTCAATGCTGATGTCATACTGACTTTTACTACAAGCAGCATCTCTATAAAGAAGCAGAGAGAAGCGCTCGTGTCCGTCTCTGTTTTCAGGAGCAGGTACGCTCTACTCCATTAAAGCCACACTGTGGCCTCTCTTTTATGTGACATTTTATTTGGCGGAGACAAACGAGCACCAGTTGGATTATAACATCATTTGTCTTGTCTTTATTACCAGCACAAAGGACAACGTTCATTAATTATTCCGGCGTAGCAGCTCAGAAGGTCTCTCTCCGGACAGATGGTGAGGACACTGTTATTTATATCAATCAGCTCAAAATGTTCAGGCAGGATTACTATTCCTTAGACTGTCCTGATTTATTTCTCTCCCGCTCTTTGCCGTTTGTCCGTTTTAATGGAAAGACGATTGGAGGTGTGTTAATTTACACCACGTGTTCGTTTAGGAGGGCCGGATAGATTTACTCCCTCGAGACACAAACGGCTCAGACACGGACCAGAAGTGATCAGGTGCTGTGAGGAAAACGCTTAGCACTCCTGTTCATCACCACTGACGACTTAAGGCCTAAGTATATGCGCACAGTCGTTATAATAGATGTTCGACGCATGCTCCAAATTGCAATACCTCTCCTGGCCTAGCGGGGGCCGTAGGGAGCACTTGTGAAGATTACAGCGTGACGAAGGACACGGAAGAAAAACTCATAGAAGCACAGCGGAAAGGCTAGCCGTGACCAAGTATTGCGTAAGCTAGCGTTTGGGAAGCCGGATAGTGTCTAAGCTTATTCCGGCGGTGTGTGAAGCCATATGTTTATGCAGTTTTTCTTCGGCTACCTTGTGAATCGATAAACCCCCATAGCAGCGTTTCCACCTTGTAGATAAACTAATTACTGCACGAGAGTTTAATGCGACCTGCGCGTATAGTACTATTCTAATGACGTAATGCACACACTGTGCACTGTCCCTCGAGTACGCTACAAAGTGAAGTATACTTTGGCCTTTAGCATGACCATCAGGGTTCATTATAGTTGACAACAACTAAAACTGAATTAAATAAAAACTATTAAAAATAAAATAATGAACCTGTTTTTTATTTTAAATAATATAAGCATTAACTTTTAAATCTATTTTTTTTGCCAATGCAGCATTTCTTCTTTTTTATTATTAATTTACTGAAATAACCAACTAAAATTGGAAATGAAAAACCTATATAAACTTATTTAAAAAAAGTACACAATTCAATTACTAAAACTTTAAAATACTTTAAAATCACTAAAAAATACATAGTATCATTGATATACTATTATAGTTTTTATTAATATTCAACATTGGCTTTCAAGGGTATCAATAGAGCCAGGCTTTTACCTAAAACTAGAACAATAAAAACACTGGTTACTTGAAATAAAATAAACTTTGAACTTTACTTTTTCCAGTTCAACTTTGAACAGAAATAAAATAAAAATAATATGACAAAGCAACATCTCATTCAGCATAACTTTAAACATAAATACAAATAAATAAATAAATCACAAACCAATTTCTCATTCAGTTTAACATGACGTACTACAACTAAAACTTTAATAAAATTGAAAAATAATATATAATTGTCAGACCTGTATCCCCATGTCTTGTGTCTCCCTTCCTCTTGTGCCCATATATGGTCCTTCCTGTCCTCGTTCTGTCATCATTAGTTCATTAGTCCCCATCTGTGTTTGATTACTCCTCACCTGTTGCTGGTTTCCCTGATTACGTTCTATGTGTTAATAAGTCCTGAGTTTTCCTTGAGTCTTTGTCCGTTCACTCGTTTATTACGTTGTGTTGCCTGTATTATGTTCATTAAAACCTATTTGTCTTACCTGCATGACACGACCCTGACAATAATATTATAATATAATAAAAAATGACTAAAACAACAAATATAATAACATGTTGACTAGAATTAAGCTATTAAAACACTAATTAAAAATATTCTATCATATCTCTATAATTCTATCATATTCTACTATCATAGTATCTCACTGATTCTAAAATAAGTGAATAGAGCACATCTAGAAAAACAGATTTTAACAATAACATCAAATAAAAGGTAGCCTATACCATACATTTCAGCAGAATAAATAAAAACAACCCTGAAATGCATTGATACATCACAAACCCAAACCAGAAGTTTCCCGAAGACTCGTTAAATTAATATTAAAGTTGAGTTATTGCTGGTACATCGCGAGTGAAAACGTTCTTTCACATATCAAAGCTTCTCTCTTCAGAACAAGACACAAACCGAGATTAATAATTGGCCTTAGTAATATTTAAGTTTGTCAGAAAATATGATCTGCTGAAATGAATCAGATTCGGGGATATTCTCTCATGGCTTCGCTCTCCTGTTGAGCTCGATCTGAACAAATATGCAAAAATAACTGCGCAGGTTGTGATTAAGATTTTAAATGTGTCTTTTTTGGGCTTTTAGCTAATGAAAAACAAAGTCTTGGAGGATCTTAGTGTTAATTTATTAAACATGAAAAGGGCCTTGATGAAATATAGAAGTGAGATATGTTTTGCATTTCAAAGAATCCAGCGTACAGCTTACTTGCATGTAAATTAGGTCAAGATTTGTAGACAATATTTTCCAAGAGTTTCCATGTTTGAATGTGCAGATTACAATACTGTGGCCTCTCTGATGATAACAGATATGTGCTTAATGTCAGTCCTTGGATTTGTCTTTGCCAAAAAATGAACATTTTCCTTCAAAATCTGCCTTGTGAAGTGCGGCCTACCTCATTCACCGAATGAACATGAAAGCAGGTGGATTATGAAGCCGTGGTGTTTGTGTAAACCAGAGTTATGTTCCCGTAATCTCTTGCTGTATTTGTGTCTGTGATCGTGATCTCTATATTCTGCATCACTGTAAAGGACTATCGTGTAAATCTTTCCATGTGAGGAGTTTCCTGACAGCACCGCGTCATCCCCTGAATACCATTTACAGAGTAATTAGTTTTATGCAAACGAGAGTTGAAGATGAAAGTCAAAGCTTGATCAATTATGAATTAGCTAATACTCTCTGCTTACCGCTCTTTGTGTCGAGTTAATGCACCTTCCATGATTAAATATGCATACGCCTGTAAAATATATACGATGCTCTTCAATCTCATCAGGAGAGGTGAAGGAGGGGGAGGGGCTTTGGTGGGTAGGCGGGGCTTGTGGTATTGGTCAGGTTGATTGACAGGTCCACATATAATGTTTTATTCAAGCTGTGCTGGCCAGTGTGATGGTAATTATATGATCATTATAAAGACATTGATGAAAGCAACAATGCTAAACAACATTATTTTCAGGATTCTCATAAGCATATATGTTTATGTTTAGAGGTGTGTTTTTTTTTTTTTTTTTTTAGTTTGTTGAGTGATTTTTATTTTTTTATTACATTTTTATTCATTTTCTTTCAGTTTTAGTTATTTGGTGCATAAGAGTTAGTTTAGTTTAGTTATTAGCATGAGATGTTGCCTAGGCACCTAGCTGAAATAAACAGTTTATTATTTAATTTAAAGGGGTCATATGATGTGATTTCAAGTTTCCCCTTGTCTTTGGAGTGTGACAAGCTGTTCGTGCATAGATGAGATCCCTAAAGTTGCAAAGCCTGAAGTCTCAAAACCAAAGAGATATTCTTTCTAAGAGTTAAGACTCATCCACGCTCTCCTAAAACACCTCATTCAAACACGCCTGCCCATATCTACATCACTGTGTAAAATGATTTGCATAACACCGCCCACATGTGTGTTTCCAAATATGATAAGAGGTGCAACATTTCCATCACATGCTTGAGGTATTCGGCCAATCACAACGCACATAAAAATCGACACACCTCAGAAAAAAACAGGGCAGAGAGGAGCAACAATAATTAGATGATTAGATTAGATTAGGTTCAACTTTATTGTAACTGTGCAGAGTACAAGTGCCAATGAAATGCAGCTAGCATTTAACCAGAAGTGTAAATAACAAAGTATTTAAATAAATATAAATATGTGTATATGCGTTACGATTTATGACATATAGTGCAAGTTATAAGATAGAGGAGACTAGCTCAGTGCAAATGACTGTACATACAAGCAAGGACGTGTAAACAGAAGGTGCATTATACAGTGAGGTATGTAAATAGCTTATGTTTATATATGGCCAATGAATAATAAGAACATTGTGAGTGAGGAGTGCACACAGGTTATTAAACAGTGCAGTTTTTGTTAAGCATTAGGTGGTCCATCTAGGATGTAGTGTTCAGCACCTGAGATTTGAATTCAGTAGGGTGACAGCTGAGGAAAGAAACTGTTCCTGAGTCTGCTGGTGCAACAACGGAGACTTAAATAACATCAAATAGATGCTGATAAATCAAATAGATGCTGAACCTCATCCCTGTAGGCGTCTCATCATTGCCACTGATCAGACCTACCACCGTTGTGTCATCTGCAAACTTGATTAGGGACTTAGAGCCATGCACAGGTATGCAGTTGTGTTTGAAAAGGGAGAATAGGATTGGGCTCAGCACACAGCCCTGTGGTACCCCGGTGTTTAGAGTGAGGACGGAGGAGGTGTGGTTACTGATCCTAACAGACTGTGGTCTGTTGGTGAGAAAGTCAAGGGTCCAGTTACAGAGGGAGGGGATGATGCCAAGATCAATGAGCTTGGAGATCAGCTTGGATGGGATCACTATATTGAAGGAAGAACTGAAATCAATGAATAGCATCCTGGCATATGTGTTGGTTCTGTCCAGGTGCGTCAGGGCAGAGTGGAGAGCGTGGCGATGGCATCCTCTGTTGACCTGTATGATTTGTAGGTGAACTGGTATGGGTCCAGTGCTGGGGAAAAGCATTTTTTCATGTGGGAAAGAACCACTTTGCTATAATGGGAGTAAGATCAACTGGGCAGAAGTCATTGAGGGCAACTGCACAAGCATGTTTTGTTACAGGTACAATGGTGGCTGTTTTGATTCAGTTGGGAACAATGGCTTGGGTCAAAGAGAGGTTGAAAAATGTTGGTGAAGACCTCAGCCAGCTGTTCTGCACAGGCCCTAAGCACTCGGCCAGGGATGCCATCAGGGCCGGCAGCTTTATGCACGTTCACCAAGGTGGCACACATGTCAATGGTGGAAAGTGTGAGCGGCAGGCCGTCCGGTGTGAGCACAGCTTTGATGGCTGGCTCTGTGTTTCCTCGATCAAAGCGAGCATAAATGTTGTTCAGTTCATCAGGGAGGGTGGCATTGCTGTTTGGGGGTGTGCTGTTTTCTGGTTTATAGTCTGTGAGGGCATGGACATCTGTCCACATGCGCCGAGGGTCGTTGTTTTTAAATCTGTCATCAATGTGCAGTTTGTAATTGTATTTAGCTGATTGAATTCCCCACTTCAGATTGGACCTGGATAAGCTGTAAGCATCACGGTCGCCAGATTTGAAAGCGGAGTTACGCGCATTCAGCAGAAGATCCTTGTTCATCCAGGGTTTCTAATTGGGGTACATATTAATTATTTTATGGGTGGTTACCTTGTCAACACATCTGTTGATATGATGCAGAACAGAGCTGGTGTAGGAGTTAACATCTGTGTGCGAGTCCAGTTTGGCCCGAGAAGCAAACTAATTCCAGTCTGTGTTCAGGAACTCCTGATGTAGGGAAGAGTCTGCGTCTTCCAGCCAAACTTTAACAGTCCTCACGGTGGGTTTCACACGTTTGATGATGGGGGTGTATGTGGGTAGCAGGAACAGGGAGAGGTGATCAGATTGCCCAACATGGGGGAGGGAAGTTGCTCTGTAAGCATCAGGGATGTGTGTATAAACATGATCGAGAGTATTGTCTCCTCTTTTAGGGCAAGAATCATTTTGATCAAATTTGGAGAGAGTTGTTCTCAGATTGGCATGATTGAAATCACCAGCAATAATTAATACTCAATTCGGATGTGTTGTTTGCAGCTTACTATCAACAGAAGATAGTTATTTCTTGGCTAGTTTAGCATTAGCATCCGGGGGTACATGCACTGCAGCGATTACGGCATTTGTAAATTCGCGGGGCAGATAAAAGGTCTGCACTTGATAAAGATGTTTTCAATATAAGCAGAACAGTGGGATTTAGTAATAACGGCATCGGAGCACCAGGATCTGTTTACATAGAGGCAAACACCCCCACATTTGCTTTTACCGGAGTCCACCGCCGTTCTATCAGCCCTGTAGATGTCACACCCCTCTATCACACCGCGCTATTAGGAATGGTGCTATTGAGACAAGTTTCTGGGAAAACCATAATGTTGCAGTCTATAAACATTCGCTGTATGTACAATAATGTGCAACAATGTACAATATGTGGAAAATAATGTGGTTTTTAGCCTTAAACCACGTAAACACATTGCATTACACCAAATACATGAAATAATGTTATGCATCGTCATATGACCCCTTTAATATTGAACTTCATATTAAATGTTGAATTTCAAGTAACAAAGAAAATACTAAGCAATTATTAGGCATTAATTTTAAGCAGCGTAAAACAGTTTTCTGAAATGTAAGCTTATAAAACTGAGTAGTCAATATATATCTATTAGTGCTGTCAAATGATTAATCGCAATTAATCAAAATATATATATATTTTTTGCATAGTAGATGTGTGTGTCCTGTGTGTATTTATTATGTATATATATAAATACACATACATACAGTGTGTATTTGAAAATATGTATTTGCATGTCTATATTTATATTAATATAATTGGTATTCTAAAATAAATATATTTAATATGTAAAAAAAATCTGAAATATACATATACATGTATGTGTGTGCATTTATATACACATAATAAATATACACAGTACAGCTACATATATTATGTAAACAAAAATGTAATCTGTATGTGATTAATTGTTTGAAAGCACTAATACATATATACATGTACAAATTCTGTAAATGAAAATTCTGTTTTACAAGTCATTACAATTACAGTAGTCAAAATGTTATTTAATTCAATGTGTTATTTGCCATTCCTTTATGAAATTTACTAGAGTGTACTCTGAGTTGTTCACTGTAGATGTACGATGTTAATAACAGTGGAAACGCATTATAACAGTCTATGAAAAGGCTCCATTGGCCAACACATTGTCATCTTTTCTGTACAGACATCTCACTTGAGGATTCATGGGGTAATCAGGCCGTGTTTCCGTTCTGCCAAAGACGTCCTCGTTCCCAAACACGTTCTCTTTCAAATCAAATCTAAATCAGACCGATACGACAACAGATCACTACACGTCTGTTGTTCTGTCTCATCTGATTAACCCCTTAAAAGCCCACCTGACAGGAAGCGTGTTCGAGATTGAAGCAGACTCCGTCTCTCACATTCTCCAAACTATTTACTCCGCAGACGCCTCTTTCTCGCGGGCCGGCGGCCATGGCTCGCAGCGAGACTGTTAGTTAGCAATACTCATAAAAACTCAATTCATCAGGAAGAGGATCGTTTGGTGCGGGCAGAAAGCACACAAAAGGGTGAAGCTTGTCAGAGAGACAGGTGGCAAGAGATCTGGCTCTAATAGTGAGCAATATGAATAATAGATTCTGCTAAATGCATGCCAGTAAACACAGCTGCCTCCGCTCGCGTCCAAAAGAACAGCTTGGCAGGGGAGACGACAGGCCGATCCGCTCCTCTCCTCACGCACCCCACCTGAGGACAGAGGCCGATTAACTAATCAAACGTGCCAGATAAAGAGGAAGAGGAAACCGGAGGAGACAAAGACGAGAGAGAAGGCCGTTTAGATGCTCGCAGTCTGATGGTAGGTTGTTAGCAGAGCGTGAGGGGAAGAATGAAGGCCTAATGACGATCCGGTGAAGTTAAAATAGGATGAACTCATCGGGGCTTTTACACACACACACACACACGCACACACACACACACACACACACACACACACACACACACACACTCACACACACACACACACAGAGAGAGAGAGAGAGAGAGAGAATCAGTGTTGATGAAGCTACTCTGACACTAAACTACAGTCAAGCAACCCTTTAAACTAATAATTGTATTAATAGCTATACTAATACATAAAACACTGCTATGATATTTTAAGCAATGTATGAGCAGTTGTGTTGTATTGTGAACACACACAGCACACTTAAATAAACACAATATTAGAATATGAAAATCACAGTGATTAGCATTTTACATTGATTATTTTAAATTATTGTATCGTTTACTTATGTTTTACATATTTTTTAATTAATAGTTGTTTTTTAATAATACTTAAGGAAGTAAATATTGTATTATTATTATTATTATCATCTCATCATCATCACGATTGTTATTATTATCATTACTTCATATTTAATTATTTAAAATACATATTATTTAATTATATTAATTAATTGTATGTATTTAATATAATTTACTTGACATTATAGCAATATATTTTATCTTAATTGCTACAAAATAATATAACTATGTTTATATGTATAAATATAACAGTGTATTTACATAATTACGTAGGAAATCAAATTAATTTAATTATTGAATTATTCAAATATTTTATGATGCTACATCGCATATCATTAAAAAAAGAAGAGGAACACTTTATTTTAAGGTGTCCTTGTTTCACGTTACATGTACTTACTATTATAATTACAATTATGCATAATTACATACAAGTAAGCCTGATCCTATCCTAACCATATAGTAAGTACAAGTAGTTAATTAATATTACTCAGTACTTAAATGTATAATTACACTGTAACAAGGACACCTTAAAATAAAGTGCAGCCGGGAAAAAGTTGCTCATTATAGGAAAAGCTGTAAAAGTCTCTAAAACGGACTGACAACCTCTTAAATGTGGTAAAATCACGGTAATCATGTGTCTTACTGGGTTTAGAAAGTAGAAGCAACTGCAAGATGATGAAACAAAACACAGTTACGTGTTTTAGTCAAATTGATTGGAATAAACAACAAGTATTAGTTAATTAGTCTCACTGTAAGCAGTTTACAATAGAAAATGTGTTCACTGATGTTATAATGTAGCAGTAGATTGTGATTTTAAGCACAATCAGATGTTTTGTTTTCTTAAACGCCGTATAATAAACACAACCCTGGCCTGTGATTGGCTGGCGGAGCGGTGATGTCACTGAAGGTGGATGATGTGTTTACATTCTCTCTCGCTCGCGCTGATGACTCCCCTGTTGTAGTTTAGCAAGACTTTGCCTAGCAGAAGGTAATTAATTCTTCAATTAAAATGTTGTTAAACATTTTTAATGAGCAGAAGACACGTGGGAGAGAGACGTGGAAGTATGTTTTAAGCGGGGAAAGAAAACACGGCCGTTTGAAAGTTAGTTTCTGCGAAATGTGCTCCGTGACCCACTTTACCCAAACAACAGCCAGAGAGAAAAGAAACGTAGGAACGAAGAAGGGCTCAAAGGAAGCGTCCTTTATATCAGGTGATTACGCTTTCATTTTTTCTGTGGCTTTTATCATCAGAAGGCAAATTAGGCCAGCGTTACTCTCCAAACATCGCCGTCTGCACCCCTGAAAATCCACCTATTCCCAATGTAACAGATTTAATTAATAGTGTAGCAAAATAATCTGTTGCTAAGGACGAGGAGAAAAGGGAAGCTGGTAATTGGGATGCTATCTATCCTCTATAATTAAAGTCAAGTGAGTGACACGCCAGTTTATTTCTCTTGAAACAAACACGGTTGTTTCTTCCCGTCCGGCATCAAGGTCGCTCGCGTTTCCGTCGTCTGACGTAATCTCCGGCCCGCCGTAGTTCATTACCGTGTAGTTTCAGCGATGGCGGCCTCAATTAGAGACGTGTAAATGTGTTGTTTGCTTAATCACTCCAAAACTGGCCCTCAGGACTCGCCTAATGCAACTCCATTAAGAGCCCCATCAAAACAAAGATTCTGCTCCTAATGACCGTAATCTCAAACCAACGGCAAATCTCGGCCCTAAATCACGGCGTGATGAACGAGCGCAGGCCTCGGATATGATACGGACACACCGGCGGATCCAGTCTCAGGAGGACCGACGCAAAGAGAGATAAACATCGTACAAACAGCATCATTTACACAATTACCGTGTCCTCAGAAATGACTCTTTGAGTTCAGCTCACGAAAAATGGGGGCAAAAACAAAAGTGTTGCGTTTATAATTTTGTTCAGTATATATATATAAATTGTGATACTATTTTTGGACATATTGCCTAGCCCTACTTGTAAGCATTTAAAAAGCATCCAATTCCTTTAGTTCATGATGTGTCCATCAAACACCAATGATACTTCAACACAAATACATCTATTACTTGGTAGAATCTTGTCAAATTACACATAGACAAGTTGCATGGCATCCTCAGAACTAAAGGTCAAAGAAACCTGATGAGTAAATATGGTTTAAAATACATTATCATCGCAGATGCGTGTACATTTTTACTTGTGTACACTAAATCATTTGAGCGAGACTTTGGTTGCTGCTTGACATCGGATGTCAAAGGTGTAAAACAGACTCTGAGGTGTTTCTGTTGTGTGAAGCAGCAGAGGTTTGTTAGCACGAGTCACATGTGAACGAGCCGCTCGCATTAATTACAAGAGGATCATGTTTTCCCAAGATATTATGCTTTTTTAATATTGATAAAGGAAAGCCAAGGCCTGGCTGTGTGATTGTTAGGACTGTTTTTCTGGGGTTGATGCACGCTAGCACCAGATAAACAGATCCTGGGACAGGTAATAAACAGGATTTTAATTGCGGCGTGCGACGAACGCCCGTTTCATTATCCATAGATAATTTGGCCGCTTGGGTATGTGCATTCTCAATTACCCATTCTTTTTGTATTCCAAATTACAGATTCTTTCTGATGTTTCTTTAACAATATTAACGAGCTATGTAAACTAGCCATTGGCTTTTTTTAGCTCTGCGTATTTTTAGCTTTTTGAGATCTGAATGCATGCTTTGCAGAACAGAAAAAGAAAAGTCAGTGTCTTTTATGTGTAAAGAAGGTGATCAGTTTCTTTACTACTGCTCGTTAATTTAGTTTCAGCTGGAGTCATTCTGTAATGTAGGGTGCAATTCACATCGGATAAAAATAATATGCTTTCTCAATAAAACAATGATTGTCAAGCTGAATCGTTCAATATGATTTAAAAATGACAAAGAAAAATATGTTTTCTCTGGTGGTGAGTTTATTAGTTATGGACAAACCATAACAGGTAACAGTTGATGATTTCTTAATTCTGATTCATGATTTCAGGCCTTTTCTAGCCAAATTAAATATTATTTTCCTGATCAGGTTAACCTCAATTTTATTTGAATTAAAACCTTAAAAATATTGCAAGCCCTAAAAAAGTCCCCAACATAGTTGACAGGCAAATAATAATCTACAATGTATTCAAAATGTCACATGATGCCGGTCACATGGTTTTGAGATAAACAATTGTTGAGTTTCCAAGAGATGTTTGATTAGTAACATAGTTGACATAAGTAAAATGTTTTAACTTTTAACTTATGTTACATTTAAAATCTGTGTAAGTTATTTATATTGTATGAATAAGTTTAATATATATGATCTTGACTTAAGCATTTGTATTGATTATTTCGAACTCAAGGATATTATGTAATTTAAGGGTGCAAAAAATATAAGTGTTTTACAGTATGTATTATAAAATGTATGGATACAATATGATATTTCTGAAAAAAAATATTGTTAGAAAAAAATAATTATTTTCAGTGCACGTTAAAGATACCCAAAATTAGAATGAGCCATGATGAAGAGTACCACGGTAACAACATCTTTTTGGGGGGGGAAATGCAACAAAGAAATATCACGGTATTTTTGCATATTCTTGTAAATGCAATCATACTGTATTTTTCTATGCAATCTCGTAGAAATCAGATGCTCATAAAACACAAAAACTCCCAATCTGGAGCAGCTATTTTAGTTGTTGTGCATCTGTGTTGGTTTTGCTAGTTTTAGGCACAAATATCAGGGATTTACAGTGATGTTTACTGTCCTGCAGAGCAGCAAATGTCTCGCACTATGCTCTGCACATTTACAAGCGATGCATTACAGCTGCATGCATTCGGTCTAATCAACCTGAGATCAGCCTGACATCAGCAGGAGATTACGGTGAGATTATTCAGTGATTACAGAGATGATCAGTGTCTGAATTAAAGCTCTAACGATGATATTAAGCAGCTTCTTCACTATTAGTGCTGGAATATCATTTTTACAGCCACAATGACTCACTGGGGGAATCAGTTCATATAAACTTAGATGGACATGAGCTCTGCATCAGCAGAAGGGCTGAGTGTAGCCTGTACATAAGTCAGGGACTAATTAAAATGTCCTTCCTCGTTAGTGCTGATTGGCCTGTGTGTGTTGGCCAGTCTGTGTCTCTGGCACAAGAGCACGCTGCCAAATTTAGACATGTGTGTCACTGGTCACGCGCCCATCAGATGGACCACAGCAAAACTGGGGCAGCCCATAATCCCTAAAGAGCAGGAAGCACTCTCTCTCTCTCACACACACACACACATATATTCGTGCACACACATTCTCAGTGTCATAAAAAAACACGTATATACTCACATTATTAATTTGGACATTTTACGTGTGTGTGTGTGTGTGTGTGTGTGTTTGGAAGGTGAATGTGAGTGTGTTTTTTTCTTAAGGACGGCAATTAATGGTGGCAGTTTTCAAAACCCAAATGAAATGGATGGAAAGACGTCACAGAAAATAAGATTGGCAAGACAGTCAGAGAGAACGAGAGAAGGTGTGAAGTGAGAAATTTGGACAGTTGGGATCTTTTTCTCTGACTTGCAGTCAAATCTCACACTCTCACACACACACACACACACACACACACACACAAAGCCAGTTAACAAATTTTAATAAAATGCGATTTCTTTCTTCACTGTTTACATTCCCTTAAGACATAACTGTTTGTTTCATACTTGCCGAGAAGGGTATTTTGAGATCATTTTGTGTGTACGTGTCCGTTTAAATTCAAGGAGACAAGAAAAGAGGAATCAATTTTGTGTTAGAGCGCTTCACAAAACGCTGCTCTATATGTGCACGCTTTGAGTATGTGTGCAAATAACAGCTCTCTGTGCGCTTGAATGGTTTCCTTGAAATTCCTTGAATGGAATTTGAAAAATTAAATAAGCAAGACTTAGAAACACTTGCAAATGATCACCTACGATCCATTTCATCCCTTTAAGTGAGTGAACAATCTGAATCAAGGAATTTTATTTCTATTTCACGATAGCCCGTCGGGCAGGGCAGTGATGCATTTTCGTAGCCCAACTAGAAAAAACTATAGTATGAGGTATTTTCCCATTTCCCAAGTTTTCCCATTTACATAGAATGGAGAGATCTGTAATTTTCATCGTAGGTACACCTCAAATGTGAGAGACAGAATCTAAATCAAAAATCCAGAAAATCACATTGTATGATTTTTAAATAATTAACTTCCATTTTATTGCATGAAATAAGTATTTGATCACCTACCAACCAGCAAGAATTCTGCCTCTCACAGACCTGTTAGTTTGTCTTTAAGATCCTCCACTCATTACCTGTATTAATTGCACCTGTTTGAACTCGTTAACTGTATAAAAGACACCTGTTCACACACTCAATCAATCAGACTCCAATCTCTCCACTATGGGCAAGACCAAAGAGCTGTCTAAGGACACTAGGGACAAACTTGTAGACCTGCACAAGGCTGGGATGGGCTACAGGACAATAGGCAAACAGCTTGGTGAGAAGGCAACAACTGTTGGTGCAATTATTAGAAAATGGAAGAAAGTCAAGATGACTGTGAATCTCCCTCGGACTGGGGCTCCGTGCCAGATCTCGCCTCGTGGAGTATCAATGATCCTGAGAAAGGGATCAGTCTAGAACTACACGGGAGGACCTGGTCAATGACCTGAAGAGAGCTGGGACCACAGTCTCAACGGTTACCATTACTAACACACTACACCGTCAGGGATTAAAATCCTGTAGCGTGCACAATGTCCCCCTGCTCAAGCCAGCACATGTCCAGGCCCGTCTGAAGTTTGCCAAAGACCATCTGGATGATCCAGAGGAGGCATGAGAGAAGGTCATGTGGTCAGATGAGACCAAAATATAACTTTTTGGTATAAACTCCACTCGCCGTGTTTGGAGGAAGAAGGATGAGTGCAATCCCAAGAACACCATCCCAACCGTGAAGCATGGGGGTGGAAACATCATGCTTTGGGGTGCTTTTCTGCAAAGAGGACAGGACGACTGCACCGTATTGAGGGGAGGATGAATGGGGCCATGTATCGTGAGATTTTGGCCAACAACCTCCTTCTCTCAGTAAGAGCATTGAAGATGGGTCATGGCTGGGTCTTTCAGCATGACAATGACCCCAAACACACAGCAAGTGCAACTAAGGAGTGGCTCCATAAGAAGCATTTCAAGGTCCTGGAGTGGCCTAGCCAGTCTCCAGACCTGAACCCAATAGAAAATCTATGGAGGGAGCTGAAACACCGTGTTGCCCAGCGACAGCCCCAAAACCTGAAAGATCTGGAGTGGGCCAAAATCCCTGCTGCAGTGTGCAAACCTGGTCAAGAACTACAGGAAACGTCTGACCTCTGTAATTGTAAACAAATGTTTCTGTACCAAATATTAAGTTATATTTTTCTATTGTATCAAATACTTATTTCATGCAATAAAATGGAAAATAATTATGTAAAAATCATACCATGTGATTTTCTGGATTTTTGTTTTAGATTCTGTCTCTCACATTTGAGGTGTACCTACGATGAACAATTACAGATCTCTCCATTCTATGTAAGTGGAAAAACTTGAAAAATCGGCAGTGTATCAAATACTTATTTACCCCACTGTATGCCAGCTGACCTGTAATGCAAAAAAAAAAAAAAAACAGTTTCCATTGCAGTTTTGCTATATATATATCTTTTTCGAACTGCCTGGAAAAACCATCTCATGCAAGCATAAAAAACGGTTTCACGATTTATGGGAATTTTTATTTATACGTTTTTTTATTGACATTTCCATTAGGTGTATTTTCAATTAAGAATTTTAATTTTCACAATTAGAAGGGTAATGGAAATGCAGCTATTGTCTGCACACAAACACACTACATGTGCATGGATTCCACACGTATGTCGAGCAGACTTCAGCTATGTAATAATAATAATAATAATAATAATATCTGTTATATATAGGTGTCTCTTATAGCCCCCAAGGACGCCTTACAACAGTTTGGGGCCACATCATTCAGTGAAGGAAAATTACATTAACATTAATGACAGCATTAACATTTAAGTATACGGAGATAAAATAATGCAAGTATCGATAACAGTATTGTTTTTCCTGAAGCTTATCAATAGTCCGATATTGACGCAATTACATACCGGTCCAAAAAAATACCGGTTCTCGGTACCCATCCCTAGTATTAACTGCAGTCTGTGAAGTTGATTTTCAGGGACAAAAAATTAAAGAGAATTACAACAATCAACCCGTGATGATACCAACGCATGAATAAGGACTTCAGTGATATGCTAAGAAAGTGATGAAAAGAGTCTAGCAATGTTACATAAATAAAAAATGCAATACGGGAACTATTATTAATGTGTGAACCAAAAGAGAGAAAACCACCAAATACAACACCAAGACTTTTCACTTGGGTAGACATAATAACTCAACAGTTATAAATAAGCAAAGACAAAGATTGAATTTTAGATAAAGTAGACTTAAACCCAACAAGAAGGACTTCTGTTGTGTTGGTATTGAGTTTTAAGAAATTCTTAGTCATCCAAACGTTAACATCCTGCAAACATTTAGTAAGTTTTAGAGGTGGATGGCGAATATTAGACTTTGTAGATATGTGCGTATTTGTGTATCATTGGCATACAAATTTAAAGTAATACCATAAGTGCAAAAAAAATGTGACCAAGAGATAAAATAGAAATAATAAATAAAAGTGGACCCAACACAGGCCCCTGTGGAACACCATGAAATGGGCACAGATTGAACATTCGTAATGTGTAATAAATGCAACAACCCTAATTGCTAGAGTGTTCTGCAATGTTGCTAGTGTGTTACTAGGTGGTTGCTAAGACATTCTGAGTGGTTGCTAGGGTGTTACTATGTGGCTTCTTACTGTAGCCCAGGTCAATATGCATCAGTGGGATTCTTTCAAGTTTTATGATCCTGCAGGAGTAAATGTTGCATCTAATCACTTAGTAAAGTATCAGCACACACTCCTCAAAAACAGACGATTTGAGGAATCAATCAAACGCTGCAGGAATTATACATGCGCTCAACTTTAAGAGGTTTTGAACAATTGGTAGACATGTAAAACAACGTATTTTTATTCAGTAATTTAATCCTCTTTTAAGCTGCAGGTTGGTTTCTGCACCATTAGAGAAACCAAATGGAATTACAGGTGCAAGGTTTGTTTGTGGCCATCATATTAAACAAGTCCATCTGTTTCGACTAGTGGCTCGAAAATACTCAGTAAAGTTTTAAATTATCAAGTTTTCTTCCACCACACAAATGCTGTAACGCATTGTGTATTGTGTGGCCTTTCATTGACATCACGCTAGAAAACACTGACGATACAGGGCTAAATGAATCCAGCACATTGCATTAAGTCGAGCAGGATTCACCCGTATCCCAGTGTGTGTGTGTGATAGGTGTCAGATCTGAGCTCCCCCCACGAATGAGCATGTGAAATAATCCCGTTCCCCAGTGCCGCCCGCAGACGGCTGCGTGACCCGGGGCGAGAGAGAAACCGGACCTGATAGTTCTGCCGCATTTGAATGTTCCTCTCAGAAACACTTTACATATTCAAAGAGCGTTTAGTGTGCGATTCTCTCTCATGTCCGAGGTCAGTCCGCGGGTCGACGAGTCCATGCTCGATTGAAGTTCTGCTATTTTGCGAGGTGCAATAACACAGGGAGAGCAAACATAAACAGGATTAGTATTATCACAGGCGTGTGTGAGAACTAACTCACATATTCAGAGAAATGCAGATAACTGCATGAATATGTAAAGTAGCCAAGTTCTTTTGAAGATGTTTGGAGCTCTCCTCTTCAACAGACAATAATGGCTCTACAAGCTCGCTTATCAGAAGGGCAACTATTAAAAACAGTCGAGCATCGCTTTTTTCACTTGTGTTGTCTACGCACATGCATGCGCATCACCGACACATGCACTTGCATCTGTGAAAGCCATCAGATTGAGATTATAATCTCGGATTGATGTGACAGTGAAAGAGCAAACGGTCTGTTCTCCAAATGTTTGCGTTTTTTCCTTCGACACAATGAAGAGAAAATTGAGTCTATTTGTCAGCGGAGTCACAGATGAAGAATGAAAAATAATTTTCTAAAGGACGTCTCCGTCTCCTTCCCCTCCCCACGGTGAGAGAGCAGAATCTCCGACAGTTATGGGATCTTACAGATGGCGGACGCATCTAATATCGAAGCGACACCAGGATTGGCGCCACGGCAGATACCAGGATGTTGATTTATAGATGCGTCTCCGAGAGTTAATTGCGGCGCACAAGTTTCAATCACTCTTTTGGGAGGTTTCTAGGACACAGGGTTGCAAATCTGCATCAACAAACACACAAACAAACAAACGCATCCATATTTCACACATTAATTTGCGTATTTGTGTTTACTAACCTCAAGACTGCACAATGTCGCTAAAATTGCCCTCCTTTCAGAATTCAATAAGCGCGATGAAACATTGACAACATGACTGCATATGTTTGTTTCTGCTGGATGGGAATCAATCTTTAGGAGTTGGAGAGAGTTCACACACGAAGTGCACTGTGTGTAAATCATCTGTGATGTGTTTAAGATTCGTCTTCATTTGATTCGCTGTGATTAAAATCAGTGGAAACCGCCAGTGTCTGAACTTCAGAAAACAGGGGAAGAACAGATGAAGGGAAAAGGGGGGAAAGGAAATGCAACACTCCACCGCCCATGTCGTTTAAATGTGTGTGTGTGTGTGTGTGTGTGTGTGTGTGTCGCAGTAATTACTCGCAGCTAAAATTTCATGAACAGTATACCTTCAGAAGCAGTACAGTAGATTCACTGCATGCAGACACTATCACACGTATGTCTGTGTGTACAACCAGAGACAAACTTGTGCAGCACAAAAACACGAATACTTCCCAGACAGTGAGTTTTCTTCAAATGCCATTAAAACAGATTATTATTATTTAGGTCGCTGGAGTCATATGTTCACGGATCACTTTAATAACTACATTTAATAATAAGATTTGCTTCAAACTGTCTCTTCAAATGTACTTGGCCAGGTTTGTGGGAAAAAAATTCATACCAAGTACGATAACTATAACCATAAAGTAATAATCATAACTCTAAGAGAATAGAGGAGTCCACACCGCAACTTTAACAATAACAACACAGACTAATTATATTGTTGGAATCACTTTCAGAACAATAAATTATAATAACATTGATAGCCAATCAAAATCCGTTATTTTTATAGAGCTTGAGCATTTAAAGCAACAGACAACAAAACTGCAGCACACATTTACAGTATAATAAACTGTCACCGCCTGTTGGTGCGGAAGCTAATATAGTACCGGGTTTGACCCCCTTATGCCTTCAGAACTGCCTTAATTCTTCATGGCATAGATTTAACAAGATGTTGGAAACATTCCTCAGAGATTTTGGTCCATATTGACATGATAGCATCACACAGTTAATGCAGATTTGTCGTCTGCACATCCATGATGAGAATCTCTCGTTCCTCCACATCCCAAAGGTGCTCTATTGGATTGAGATCTGGTGACAAGGCAGGATGGATCCATGCTTTCCTGTGCTTTACGCCAAATTCTGACCCTACCATCTGAATGTCGCAGCAGAAATCGAGACTCATCAGACCAGGCAACGTTTTTCCAATCTTCTATTGTCCAATTTTGGTGAGTCTGTGTGAATTGTATCCTCCGTGTCCTGTTCTTATCTGACCGGAGCAGCACCCAGTGTGGTCTTCTGCTGCTGTAGCACATCTGCTTCAGGGTTCGACGTGTTATGTGTTCAGAGATGGTATTCTGCATATCTTGGTTGTAACGAGTGGTTATTTGAGTTACTGTTACCTTTCTATCATCTCTAACCAGTCTGCCCATTCTCCTCTGACCTCTGACATCAACAAGGCATTTTCATCCACACAACTGCCGCTCGCTGGATATTTTCTCTTTTTTGGACCATTCTCTGTAAACCCTAGAGATGGTTGTGCGTGAAAATGAACAGTAGATCAGCAGTTTCTGAAATACTCAGACCAGAACATTCCATGTTGTTCAAAATCCCTTTCTTCCCGTTCTGATGCTCGGATTGAGTCGTCTTCATCACATCTAAATGCCTAAATGCATTGAGTTGCTGCCATGTTATTGGCTGATTAGCAATTTGTGTTACCAAGCAATTGAACAGGTGTACCTAATAAAGTGGCCAGTGAGTGTATAGACTATATATATATATATATATATATATATATATATAAATATTGATAAAATATTCACTGAACAGGACTGAACATGTTACTTTCTATCTGAATTTATTAAGTTTGAATGGACTGACGTTTTTGAAAATGTAAATAAACATTTCTCTATGGAAGTTTACTTCAGCAACAGAATAAAAAGTAAAAATTGCAATTTTATATCTCACAATTGTAACTTTTTTAAATCTCGCAATTCTGAGAAAATGTCCAAATTACCTTTTAATTTTTTTATTCCATGGTGGGAGAGAAAAAAATCGATTTGCAAGATATGATGTCAGAATTCAGAGACATAATAAGTCAGAATTGCAAGATTTAGACTTTTATTTTCTCTGAATTATGAGTTTATATCTCACAATTTTGACTCTTTTTCCAGAGTTGCAAGAAACAAATTCAGAATTGAGCATTGGGAATTCAATGGCAGAAACAGGCTTCCATATTTCTCCCAGTTCTGCAAGATAGTTTGCAAAAACTGACACACCATATTTGCATGTCTTTTTTACACACAGTTTAATTATTGTGATATCAACTATTTCAGAAACCTTTAAAGCATCACATACAAATGAAACTGGTTGGTTGCTTGACATGTCAATCAGATGGTTTATTTCTGTGTAAGTGGGAGGGTCTTGGTCAAATTAGGCAGCTGACCACATGCTGATAGTCCTGATGGAAAATGAACCGTGAGTGTGTTCATTTACATCAGAGCAGAATTAGTCAAATCTTTAATGTATTCCTGTTGATTTTGTTGTAGAAATATAAGGAAATGCTATATTTTACCCTTGATCAGAATTGATTTAAACTGATATTCAGTTTCATACGAATGTAAGGACACAGAAAATGTGCTTTTTTAAAGAAAACATTGGTTCCTTTCAAGACATTGTTTCTTTCTCTGCTCTTAATGTCTTAGTAGCTGCATGTCAAAGCGCTTCCAGAAAGAGCGAGAGAATAAAGCAGTGAGAGCTGAAGTGTGTCGTGGATGAAGCGTCTGCGGCGCTCTGGTGACAACATGGCCGCCCTCCCTCTGGCTGCCGTCCAAATTCCGCTCGTCTTCTGGGAAAACAGGAGGAGAAATGGAACAACTGGTTTTAATGAAACAATTACAAGACACTAATTATTATGTTAATGTTTGCCTACTATCATCAGGAACCGCTAACAGCCTTCTGCACCTAGAGGTTTAACAGCACTGTGTTTCTTCCCCAGGAAACAGAACACTTTTCAATAGAGACACGTGTGTGTGTGTGTGTGTGTGTGTGTGTGTGTGTGTGTGTGTGTGTGTGTGTGTGTGTGAGTGTGTGTGTGTGTGTGTGTGTGTGTGTGTGAGAGTGTGTGTGTGTGTGTGTGTGAGTGAGTGAGGAGTGTGCGCGTGTGTGTGTGTGTGTGTGTGGCAGGTGTGGGAAAACACACGGTCCGAGTGCTGGATGTTTCTGGCAGGTACAGCGGCCCGAAGGTCAAACGCATCCAAATTAACAACTAAAACAACATCCATACACTACACAAAAGAACATCACACATCAGCAACTAGAAAATTGACAGCTTTACATGGGTCATGAAATGAGTCTCAGATTTTATATTATGCTTCTCGAGGTTAGTTTATACTATATTTGCACCAAAACAATCCAATATTTGTAAACGTTATAATTTTCCATCCTTCACTTTCTGTGAAAAGGGGCACTTCTTCTCACAGAAACAGAAGTACACGCCCCCCACTGCTGTGATTGGCTGGTTTCATCACACTGTAGCCACGCCCTCCTTTACAGCATGTTGTGTGTTTTGACTCTCGAGATGACAAGCGCTGTGACAGAGCTGTATATGTTTGAAACAATGATCACAACAGTGTGTTTCAGTGGAAATTGCACTTGCTTAATCACCTAATTTTCAGTAGATAGTTTTAAAAGTACTATTATTACGGACCCTCTTAGAATTGCTTCCTTTATTACTTGTTGTGTTACAAAAGACACTGCCGCTTAAATAGGTTTAATAGTGGTAAACACTAGATTTATGTTTATTACAAACACGCTGTAAGATTAAAGTGAATGCAAATATCAAGAACTTTTTGATTCTCCATTTCATTACACTTTTAACGTTCCCCCCCCCCTCCCTATATTTGGTTTAATGCTTCAATGAAAATAAATAGTTCAAAATCAGTCTCAATGATTCACCGTTTGAACTTGTTTCAGAAAAAAATCACTAAATAGTTGATGTAACTATATTGTATTTATAGTGATGTCTAGCAGATATATTAGTGCTGCATTGATTATGCCACACGCCTGAGCATTCAAAGGCAATTAAGAGATGTAAATGTTGTTTCAAGAGTAAATTAGAGATTGATTGGTCGGTTTTGTGAGAATGAACAATACTCAAAATACCAATGAAGATATGACTGGTTGTCTTATGTGAATAATAGTGCCTCAGAGTGAGTTTAACATTTTCCAAATGTAAGTAGTAGTCAGTAGTCATTTAAGTGGCAGTGTAAAGAATTAAATAATGTAGCTTTAATTTCACTCAGTAACGTATTTAATTACTAACATGCCGTTATTCCATACCGTGGTTGAAAATGACATGCATCGTGGTAAAAACATTCTCCATGTCACAATCACTTGAGACATGCGAGACCCAATACCATTTGCAGATTATGGATATGATACTTTTATATATTTATAAAAGAGCAGCATGAACATTCTTCTAAAATCATAAGTCATAGAGATTTGGAGCGACATGAGGGTGAAAAAACGATGACAGTATTTTCATCTTCTGATGAAGTTCTTCTTTAAATAAACAGCAAGTCCCGTGAGAGACTACATCAAATGTGTGTAAAGGTTACTTTGGTCTTTCGCTTTGTTTCACAGTTTTGGTTAAGCTGTCCAACGAGTGTCTGCTGAAAGATATTCAACAGTTATGATTAATAAGCTAAATATGGCAGCGGTACTTCTCTATTTCCCTCAGTCCCCACAAACTGAAACATTTCCAGCCAGGCGGACTGAATCCAGCGCCGTCCAAATGCTTAATTTCATTACATGGTATTAACACACACTGGCTTCCCCCGAATGGGGCGGCTTTGAGCTCTCAGCCCTCAAACAATACCCCGAGCAGCCGGGGGCCGCCGGCACAAACGCCACGCGGGAGAGCCGTTTCATAATCCTGAAGTCTGTCAAATATTTTGATATGTCCCGCCACCTCCCGGGCCTTTTCCGTCCTCGTGAACAATCGCCTTTCCCCCTCGTCAGACGGACAGACCCACCGCTTCCTGACAGAGAAAACCCGAGCTCACGCCGTCCCTGCAGCTGCTAGTCTTCCCATGAGCAGGCAGGACATCGCTCTTAGGAAACGCCTCTTGACCCGGCCCGACCGCCACACAGGTTACCCACAGTGCACTGCTGTCTGACAGGGTCACGCTCCAGAAAGAGCCAAAGAAAAGCCCAATGTGAGAGCTTACTGTAGAATCAAGACAATGTCCAAGAAAAATCATGCACAAGAATCTTTTGCATGAGCTTATCGAAACACTTTTTGAAATTGTGAAGATGTTGTTGTGCTTTCTAAGCAAAATCGTAGGTTAGAACCATAATTATTACTATTTGTTCAGAATAACATACTCCCATAAACCCCTGCTATTGCTGCAGTGTGTTTACTACAGTATGTTTTTATTCTATACATGGGATACCAGGATGGATAATTAGATTTGCTAAAAATGTGCTAGTGTATCCCATAATGCATGCTGCTTGACCTGACCTTCCATTTCTGGGAGTATTAAGATTAGTATACACTGCACAATGTTCACTAGTATTGCAACATAGTCACGGCCAATCCCAAAACCAAATTACATATTACCAAACCAGAACTAAATCCGGTAAACTTGAGTTTGAAATATTAATGTATGTCATTAAAAATACATTGAAATATTTACACAAACAAACATAAACAGCAATCAAAACAATACTTTGCTGTGTATATATATACACACCACACATACTATATTCAGAATACATTATAATCACAATATCTGTAACTCTAATAGTGGTGTATATTTACTAAAGCATTACACAATAGCTACTGTAAATCCAGATGAATTACAAATACAGTATTTAATATTTCTATGTGAACTGATGGTACATTAAATTAGGCACGGTATAATTTAATCAGGCTGGCCGATAATAAAACGATATTATAGTAAAGTCTGTGATGTTATGTACTGTTACATAAACAATCATGGAAAACACACAAGACAGTCTTGACTTGTCCATCCCTGCCTTTAGTGAGTTGTTTCACACACATCTACCATTGTGAGTCCAAACAATCAGAAATCCTCCGTTACGGTTTCAGAAATGTCACATTGGAGCTAACGACACGTTATTGGAGCAACAAGGAGGCAGCGCGATTGTATTATGCTATGTACAATAATTAAAAAAACAAGCATTAAATATTATGTAATTTTTATAGCCATGCACTTAGTCTGATTTTGCTCTGCCAACGAAGATAGTTGCAAACGAAGCCACAGCAGAACTGCTGCTACACGTGATGCAGGTGTGTTATGAATAATTCTGTTTTTGAATGAATCGATTGAATGAATGACTCAGTGATTCACTCATTGAAGGTAATTTGATTCGCTCCTAAATGAATCAGTGTTTTTGAGCAAATCATTTGGATGATTCAGTGACTCGTTCATAAAGAGTCGATTCTTTTGTTCTCAAATGAATCACGTTTTTTGAATGAATCGATTTAATTAATGACTCAGTGATTCACTTATTGAAGGTAATTTGATTCGTTCCTAAATTAATCAGTGTTTTTGAGATAATCATTTGGATGATTCAGTGACTCATACAGACGATTAGTTGTTTCAATGCTGAATTAATTAGTATTTTTGAACAAATCAGGTGAATTAATTATTCAATGACTCCCTCATAAAGAGTCGATTATTTCGTTCTCATATGACGTTCTCATATGAATCACGTTTCTTTATTGAATTGATTTAATGAATTGTTTCGATGCTGAATGAACCAGTGTTTTTTTAAGGAGTCAGTTGAAATGATTCAGTGACTGACTCAAGACAGTCAGTTGTGTCTTTCCCGATTGAATCAGCTTTTTTAAACATCAATGAGTCAGTAACTCAACAATATATAGTGTATTTTTTCCAAATGAATAAGGATTGTTTTTTTTATAAATCAGATGAATGACTCGATTGTTCGATCATAAATACATTAATTTGTCACCACCTACAGGTGTAAGTATGTAATCACTGTAAAATCCCAACCACTAATACACAGCCTGGCTGACTCTGTTATATCACTCCAGCTTGACCAATCAGATTTTAAGACCAAAACTAAATGTTCTGTAAATCGAGTTTCTTTCATTGTATGTAGGCTCATGCACATGGACACCTTTGGCCCTGTGGACTTCTAGAAAATAAACTCATTTGCCAAGAATCTCCCGTCTTGATGTGAGTCACGGCAAAGTGTGCTTGAAACTCACAGGCGGCGGCGAGGTGGAATATACCATGAAGGTAACTTTGCAAACTTATGTCGAGCAGACATGAATATTTATAGAAAACTCCCAGTGGTTTATGTTGCGATAACAGGCCCTGACTGGTCGCGCCGTTGGTCCTCAGCACCAGATGAAAGGAAAAGGATCCGTCGTCTTTTCCCGGCCTCTGCTTCTCTCGCGCTCTGGGACACAATAGCAGAGCGGCCCTTCAATTAGTTTGCCATCTCAGACTGACGACTTGACAGGTCCAGCTAATTGTTAATCCAGCCATAAATGTTGCTCGGTGTAATTAATCACATAACAAAGCAGGAGTTTCCAACAATGGGCTGCGTGTCGGAACGAACCCAGTGGCCCTGAATGAAGGTGCGACCCCATTACAATAAGAGCCGCCCGCTCCGAACGGCAGGTTCGGCCAGTATTTAATCTTCATTTAGCGGCGATATGTTAGCGGATCGGTGTGTAAATACCACCGTGTGGCCCGCTGCGGCTGAATGTTAATCTGGAGCTCGCTGCAGAAAGCACTCGGGGTCAAGCACCATTCATCATTATATGACGAGGCATTCTGCTCGATTCACATGGCAGCTGGTGCCAGAGAAAAAGGTATTCTTTGAAAGACCGGAGCGAGAGGAGGGGTGTGTAAGAACACAAGGTGTCACGTCAAGAGTGAGTTACATGCCATGCCGATGATCTCATCCCTCTGTGACCTCCTCGCTCACAAGACCCCGGCGTTCCTGGGAAGGTCCGATCGCACACAAAGGAGCTGTTTATTGCACGCTAATGCGTTTCACTGCCGTGACCCATAAATACATTTTTTTGTGCGTTCAAATTATGATTAATATGTGTTTTGTATCTGGTAGCTGGGGAGATGACACAGCCAACAAGAGCTTGCCTTGTTCAGATGAAGAGATCCCTGGGCCATGAGCACTCAACGGGACAAATGAGATGATTTGGGAAAATGGACAGAGTCACGAGATAATTTTTTCTCTCTGGTTTGGAAAACAGTACAAATGGGTTTTTCATCAGTGTGTGAATGGTTGGAACTCTTTGAGTGTGTTTAACAGAGTTTACAGTATGAGGTATTCAACCACTGGAGGATATTTCAGTGATTACATCACAAGTTCAGCGCATGAAACCCTGTTAACTGTGATTAAAAACCAGTACAAAAGTTTGGGGTCAGTAAGATTATTTTTTTAAAGAAATTAATACTTTTATTCATCATGGATGCATTCAACTTATCAAAAGTGAGAATAAAGACATTTATAATGTTACAAAATATTTATATTTCAAATAAATGCTATTATTTTGAACTTTCTGTTCATCTATGAATCCTAAAATATCACAGTTTCCACAAAATATAATTCAGAACGACTGTTTTCAACATTGATAACAATCATAAAAGTTTCTTGAGCAGTAAATCAGTATATTATTATGATTTCTGAAGATCATGTGACACTGAAGACTGCAGTAATGATGCTGAAAATATAGCTGCGCATCACAGAAATAAATACAATTGTAATAAACATGAATTTAGAAAACAGCTGTTTTAAATTGTAATAATATTCCACAGTTTCATTTTTTTCGCTGTTTTTAATCAAATAAATGCAGCCTCGGTGAGCAGAAGAGACACATTTTAAAAAATCCCACCAACCTCAAAATTTTGAAACCCATATACTTCACAAAAAATATATTTTTTCTGCTTTTCATAAATAATAGTATATGTCCTAATTTCTCGTCACGACCTCACGGTGAATGTATGTGGACCAAGTTTCTGGTCATTGGTGTTATAAATTATCCGTCGTGTGTTGAAGTCAATGACCTCTAATTTAGCTCAGAATAAGCTTCAATATAAACGAAAAAACCATTTCAAGAAATGAAAAGAAATCACAAGGAAACTATTTGCCTTATGTTATAATCTCTTTTTTATAAATAGATCATTCCACACACGCATATTCTCTCTCACACACACACACACAATCACACACACACACACACACACACATAATCACTCTCACACACAAACACGCACACGCACACTCTTACACACACACACACACACACACATGCATGCATATACGCACACTCTCTCTCTCACACACACACACACACACACACGTACGCACGCACGCATACACTCTCTCACACACAAACACACACACTCTTACACACACACACACACACACCGCATGCATGCATACATGCACACTCTCTCACACACATATACGCACACTCTTACACACACACACACACACACACTCTCACACCCATACACGCACGCACACTCACACACACACACACACACACGCACGCATGCACGCACACTCTCTCTCTCTCACACACACACACACTCACACACACGCACAGTTAATGTAGTTAATGCCCCCTGGAGTTCTGGAAGTTCATGTCTCTTGTGTGTTTCTGGCAGGGCCTTGAGGTATCCGGGAGCAGGAGAAATATATTTTTGTCTGAAAGCATCCGTGTTTAAGACAAAAGCAATGAAACTCCCCTCCTCATCCACACACACACACACACACACACACACACTCGACTGAGGTTGAACTCAAAGTCTTTATTGACTGAGTTTCTGTATGATTCGGGCCTTGAGCACAGACCGCGGTCAGTGTCTCTGTCATGAGCTGTAAATAACCTATTCATAAAGTCCTGCTGATATAAAACTGACAATTATATTTAGCGATGTAGAGTTCCAAAAAATACACGCTCATAATGCAGTGCTTTCTAAAGTCCAAAATCATCCAAGACATGCTTTTATAAATCTAAAAATATGGCGTCGAAAGACAGAGCAATAACTGAAAATGAACAATTCTTATGTGAATCTATGGAGAGTAAATCATCAGAGACTGACCTATGAACAGACGCAAAACTCCTCACTGAATATACATTACATCACACACAAAACCATGCAGATACACAATCACTTATGTACACATATTTACCTGATAATTCATAAATTAAATATTTAAAATGATGATCAGCTTTAATTTAGCTACAAAGAAGCCTATTTCATGTTATTAAATCTAATTATGTACATAAAACTCTTGCATACTATAAATGTTTTATTTGTTGAAAAATAATATGATTATATGCATTTGAACTTTATACTTATCAGAATTTATATTTATCACAAGACCTTAATCAAAATGTCTTATTTACTAATATATATATATAGAGAGAGAGAGAGAGAAAGAAACGGATATAAAAAGGTTGTATGAAGACTCCTCCCATACAGACTCCTCCCACTGAATTGTAACTCCTCCCACTGGACGTAGACACCTCCCACTGCAGATCAATTCCACTTCTTGTACATAGGCGCCTCCCAGACAGACTCATCCCAACGTATGTAGACTCCTCCCACTGTAGATAGATTTGTCGGTGCAGAGGCCCCTTCCAGATAGACTCCTCCCACTGGGTTTAGACTCCTCCTACTGGACACTTACTTCTACTGAATATTGATTCCTGCTAAATAGACTCCTCCCACTGTGTTTAGACTCCTCCCACTGCAGCTAAATTGCTCTCTGCATACACTCCTCCCAAACAGACTCCTCCAACCGTGTTTAGACTCCTCCTTCTGGATGTAGACACCTCCCACCGCATATCGGTTCTACTTGTTGCGCACAGGACCTTCCCAGACAGGCTCCTCCCACTGATTGTAGACTCCTCCCACTGAAGTAAGATTCATCTGTGCATAGGCCCATCCCAGACAGACTCCTCCCACTAGATATAGACTACTCTCACTGCCGATAGAGTCCCCTATGCATAAGGTGTGTTCGACTTCATGCAGCGTCATGAAAACCGATCGGCGGCTGACTTGAAGCAGTGCATGCCGGTTAGAAAATTTGTCCAACTTGAATCGGCTCCGACGCCACGTCACTGTGATGTGTGGCATCAAAGTACCGTGATAGCGTTTCGAGAGCAGCCGGCTGACTCAGCCGACGCAGTTTCTCCAGAACGACTGCAGGAGCGCTGATGACGACACAGCTGTTTCACGATTGGCCAAATTCACCACATGACAACAATGACGTGTGTTTCTAACATCTTCAAATCCAATACAGCTCACAAATCTGTTTTTAGAACAGTAAAGGCTTTTTTACTGTATATTCGCAATGTTATATTGTGTCACATTTAATTAAAAAACACTGATAAAAGCAAATTTACCCCCTCTTTATTGGTATTTAAACAGTATATTTTTATATTGAACTTTATTCTTGAAAAGATGGCCCTGTACACAGTATATAAAAAGTGTTTCTGTTGCTTATGAAAACATTTCTGAAACGTCTGTGCATTTGACAAATATTGCATGTTATTCACATCATCTGTGATAGAGTATGCAAACACCGCGAGAGCATCACTACCGGGAGCAGACAGTGTCCAACTTTCAATTCCGCCCCCGACTGCAAGCGGCTACTCTCACTGATAGGTCTGTTTGGCGCTGTATGAAGTCGAACAAACCTATAGACACATATGAGACAGACCCATCCACTCTTTAGTCTCCTCCCACTATCTATAGACTCCTCCCACTGCAGATAGATTTCTCTGTGCATAGGCCTCTCTCAGACAAAATCCCACTGTGTTTAGGCTCCTCCCATTGCAGGTAGGCTCCTCCCAGACAGACTCATCCCAATCTGTATAGACTCCTCCCAATGCATATTGATTCCTCTGTGCATAGGCTTCTCCCAGGCAGATCCCTCCCACTGTGTGTAAACTCCTCCTACTTCAGATAGATTCCTCTTGTTGTTCATAGACTCCTCCCACTGTGAACAGACTCTTTGCATTGTGATTCTGGTGACCCTAATTACAGTGAACATGCTAAAGACAGCTGAATTTATACAGAAGTGAAAAGAGAGAGAGAAGAGAAGCTCACTTTTTATGTGCCTCTGGCAGCGTGTGCAGAAAATCCAAACAATTTCCCGTTCAGAAATATTTGAGTTCACACTAACAGACCGCAAGAGTTTCTGCTGGATTTGACCTGCTAAACATCAGCAGCCAGTAATTGGAAGCAGGAAGATATAGCGAATAGAATACCAGCAGGATTTATTATCACATTCAGCTCAGCAACAACTTGAAAAATAAAGAATATCAAACATCTCTGCAATATTGCATCACCTCATGAGAGACCCTCATGAAGCACACGCGTTCCTCAGGTGTTACCGTTTACATCCGCCGCTCGGATGCTGAGGTAAACGTTGCCTTAAATTACCGGCGCATCACCTGTGGCATCACTCAAGCGCGGATCGTTTTTATCCAGCGTGATGTTTTCATGTCACGCCGTGGCGCTCCAGGCATCGAGCTGTTGTAACCAGCTAAACCCAATCAAATCTTTTTGAAGTCGTCGTCGTCGACGCATGAGACCGTCTAACCTTAATGCTAAATAATTAGCCGAGCGTGTGCCACAGTGGGGTTCTTACCGCAGGGCCAAGCTTTCTTTCTGCGCTTTGATCATTATGTTAATTAAATCTGTCTGTCTTGACAGGTTGAGCGGGGTGAGGAGGCTGCGACAGGTAGGTGTCACGAACGCACCGAACACCTGGTGAGTGTGACTCATTAAACCGTCACTGATGACCCGAGTGAGAGACGAAACCGAGCCTGTCGGATCAGAACGGGCCAGCGCTAGCTCGGCCTGCGGAGAGGAGAAGTCACGCTGACCGACCTCCGTGTCAGTCATTCACGACAGCCGCCCGGAGGAGGAATTAACCGACCTGCGCTGAGATGTGTCAGAGGACACACACACACACAAACACACACACATTTGTTTGTGTGAATTGTGGGGACATTCCATTCACTTATTTTACTTTTATACTGACCAAATTATATTTTCTATCCCCTAACTCAACCCTAAACCTACCCTTTACAGAAAACCTGTTTGCATGCTTGCATTTTCAGATAAACATCATTTACTATTTATACTATTTATTTCCCCTCATGGGGACAGCAGACCGCTCTCCACAATGTCAAAAAAGTCATGTTTTACTATCCTTGTAGGGATAGTAACACACACACACACACACACACACACACACACACACTCACACTCACTCACTCACTCACACTCACACACATAAACATGCTCACACACTCACTTACTCGCCAACAATCACACACACACACACACACACATGCTCACACACTCACCACACACACACACACACACACACACACACACACACACACACACACACACACGCTCACGCACACTCACTCACTCACATACATACACGCTCACACTCACACTCACACACACACACACACGCTCACACTAACTCACACACACACACACACACACACACACACACACGCACTGCACTCACACACACACACACATGCTCACACACACACACACACACACGCTCACACACACACACACACACACACACACACACACACACACACACACCGCTCACTCTCTCACACACACACACACACACACACACACACTCACGTGCTCACACTCACTCACTCACTCACACACACACGCTCTCTCTCTCACACACGCTGTCTCTCTCACACACAAACAAACACACACACGCGCGCGTCAAGGCCGGCCAGCCAAGGTGAGCCCACCGAGGCGAGAATTTCAGAGGAGAAACTTTCCATTAAAGCTGTGGTTTCACACCTCAAACCTCACAAGAGAAAATGAGAGGTACAAACTCCAGACGCACCTCAGTGAATCCAGCGCTTTAAGGGGCCACAAGGGTCCGGATGTTGATGTTCTGGATGGTTTTCTGCCCTCTGGGGTCAGTAAATGACTGAATGGTGCCACCGCTTTCCTCCACTCCTCTCCATCACTATAGGCGGCTGGTAAATATGCTCCTTTGTTCGCTTTCAAATGCTTTTTATTACAGGGGTAAAATAACATTTCAGCTAGAAATTCAAATACAGTCTTTATTTACTCACCCTCATGTCATGTCAAACCATCATCAGTGTTATCATTAACTAAAATCATAAAACAAAGCTAGTTCAGCTAGTTGCCAAGGCAAAATCTGTCATTTTCATTCAGTTTAAAACTAAAATACCTAAAACAAGGTTTTTCAAAAAAATGAAAAATTATTTTTCACATAATTTATATTATTACAATGCGTTTCTCCCCAGCCTGGCACAAACGGCTCAATTAGTTCCGGGTTTGATGAAGGCCCGCCTTCTGGAAAAACTAAATGTGTTGTGATTGGTTAGCTGTCCTTGAGCATTGTGATTGGTGTACAGCTTAGACGGTTTTTTAGTATTGCCCCGCCCCTTGCCAAAACAGCAAGTTCCTCTGCTCCGGTACAGCTAACGATGGCGTTAATATTGCCATATCAATTTGAGCCGGATTCGACCCCAAGAATATTGCACAAGAGGATCACGCAGAGCCTTGGCACGCACAGATATTGCAAGAATGGTAACGTTATTGTTGTGTGTTTAATTTTTGTTGGCTAAATCACATTTTAGATACGATGTACAGATACGTTTATTGTTCTTTAATTCTAACATTATGACATGCATTGCAGAAACTGTTTTACGGTTGAATTTATTTATACCATAGTCTCATAATTGAAGTGTAAATTCTGCAGATTGCATCATTGTCCAGTATTGTACTATCAGCAATTTATAAAAACATTTTCATAACTGTAACATACATATTTACAAACACAATTATTCAGTTGCACGTGTAATAGCGGCGTTAATATGACCTGTGAGGTAAAAAAACATCTGCTGCAAGGAAATTCAACAGGGTGAATAAAACAGCGTTTCTATGACATGGAGAAAACTTGACTCTACAGCAGCTCTTCTTCTTCTTCTTCTTCTTCTTCTTCTTCTTCGTGTTGTCTGATGCACTCAACCAAGCTTTCTAACCACGACCCCCCACATAACCATTCAAATCTCCGTAAGCAGGATTTTATTTTAATGATATTCTAATGAGATGCTTTGTGACATCACAAAACCTGGAAAACAACGCTGTAGTCCAAATGAGCCATTCGTTGTAGTTCTTGAAAATATATATATTTTTTTTTTCAAAATATCTCTCTTTGGAGTGGACTTCGAGATTTGTTTATCTTTTTTATGCCCAAACATACACAATACACACTTCGACTAATATTCAAAAAGTGAAAAAGGAGGACCCCTGATTTAAGACCCATTTAATAAAAATGGCATAGAAGTATTTAAAATAATATTTAATAATAATAATGACAAAAACACAAACTAAATTATTATACATAACAAAACAAATTGTAACTAAAATTAAAATTAAAATTGTATTCAAAAATAAAAAAACATATAGTGGTGTCGCAATCCTAACATAACACCAAA
>CM050419.1:15156305-15158805 GCA_027564155.1 Gymnocypris eckloni scoliostomus
TTCTCTTTGTAATACCTATGTCATACCCATGTCATTATACAAATTTGTGTCCTCATAAACCACATAAACATGCCCCCCCACACACACACACATGAGTATATCTAAATCTATATGTATAGTATAGTATTGCAAAAGTAAAGTATAGTTAGCTTATTCACTTTAAAGTAACATTTATCTCAATGCAGTCTGTAAGTAGAGATGTATAGTTTCTTGATCTGCCACGGACCTGCTGTGAAGTGCATCATGGGAAATATTCTGCTTCATAATAAGCAGGTCAGAGATCACTGGTGAAATCTTCATCTAATCTGTAAAGTGTCATTATTGCCATCATTTCTCAGTCACGTTTGGATGAAAGCGTCTGCTGAATGAATAAATATGACCCTGCAGCACAAAAGCAGTCATAAGCAGCACAGGTATATTTATAGCAATAGCCAACAATACATTGAATGGGTCAAAATTATACATTTTTCTTTAATGACAAAATTCATTAGGATATTAAGATCATGTTACATGAAGATATTTAGTAAATTTATTACCACAAATATATATTTTTTGATTAGTAATATCCATTGCTAAGAACTTCATTTGAACAACCTTAAATGTGATTTTCTCAATATTCAGATTTTTTGCACACTCAGATTTTCTAATATTGTCCAAACCATGCATCAATGGAAATATGATCTATTCAGCTTTCAGATGATGTAGAAATCAACACTTATGACTGGTTCTGTGGTGCAGGGTCACACATGTGAGTGTAGGTTTGGCTGTGATCTGAACTGTGTGTGTGTTTCAGTGTCTGTAATCAGAGTCACCTGTGGGCCGCCGCTCATGGCCTGCAGATGACAGGAAGGCCTTACGACTGGAATGTCCTCTCCTCCAGAGAGGAAATGAATGTCTTCTGATTGTTCGAAAGCGATTGCCGCAGCTTGGTTTGAAGGCCGAGGGTTAAACGTCTGCGACTGGAATCTGGGCTTGGAGAGCTTGAGCTGAAGCTTTCATCGAGCGTGATTCTGGCGAGCGATGAAGCGGCTCTGCCTCGGGAGCGCGGTGGAGAAATATCTTTTTATCATCTCTGCGTCTCTAGAGATAATCGACTCGTCTCTGAGTGGGTTGAGGAAGTTTCTCCGTCCGGCAGATTAGCGCCGCAGTTTAAGCTCACATTCAAACACATCCGAGCGAGTTTAAGCAAACACGGGAAATGCCATCGAGTCTGTTTGACTGTCTCCTGTAAATAACAGAGAAGGAGAGCATCCTTCTAACAATAGCCGGCGGTGTACGCTCTTATTGAGAAAGAAACATCTCTGAATATTCTCAAAGCAAACTGACATATACTTGTGTACCTGCTGTCAAACCCAAACTATTGCTGAGTACGTTTCAAAAGATTGTCAGGATCATTAAGTTATACCTCGTTTTGGTCTCATGTATCCTTCACAGAGAAGGCAATCCCAGAATGCATTGCATGGAGATAAATATATTCAATTCAATTCAATTCAAAATTGCTTTATTGGCATGACTGTAAATTATACAATATGGCCAAAGCTTAATAATCATGTACAAAAGATACAAAAAATAATAATGTAATAATTAAATGAACATCGCATTAATAGGATATTATAACATCTTATAAGTATTAAACTGTAACACATTAGAACGTGAACGTTTGATACCACAGTCTTTAACTTACATAGAAACATACATATATACATACTGGATCACTGTGGTGGACAATAGGGTAACACATGCAGGTCAGGTCAAACACAATACACCTTCACCTGTTGTTTCTCAGACTGTGAGACACACACACACACACACACACACACAGACAGACACAGAGTTACACACACACACACACACACACACACACACACACACACACACACACACACACACACACACTCACCTACTGTCTCTCAGGCTGTGGCACATCCACACGTATCTCGCAGCAAGTGCTGCTGTGTGTCCCTCTCCTAATAGTATTTTTATTTGATCTGTTTCACTAATGGCTGTAAAGTTATTTTACGATGTTGGTGAGTTTGTTGAAGTAGAGGTGTCTTATGGATCTGTATTTATGACAGTGAAGGAGAAAGTGCGTCCTCGGTCTCGATCTCTCCTGTCTCACAGTGAACACACACTCTTTGCTCTCTGCAACGAGCTCTTTCTGTGTCTGCCCTGCCTCGATGGCTAGTCTGTGTTCACTGAGCCTGTACTTGGTCAGGATCCGTCTCTGCTTTGTGTCTCTCACATTCTGGAGATAGTCTTCCAATTCATAATTAGATTTTAGAGTTCGATAGAATTGTAATTTGCTTTGTGTTTTAGTTTCTTGATCCCAATGTTCCAGATATGTATTTTTAGATTGTTTGATAATTTGGTTTATTTTGATGTTTAGGTGAGAAGCAGTGCTGGTCTGAGACTGGTTAGTGTTAGTAGAGTTAGTCCGGTTAGTAAGTCTCAGAACCAGCTGACTGAGTGGACTCTTTTCGGGGTTCAGTTCTTGGGTTTG
>CM050419.1:15163805-15201305 GCA_027564155.1 Gymnocypris eckloni scoliostomus
CATTCCATAAACCATTACTTTAAGGACATTTTGTTCTAACATTTACATAACTTTTAAAAAACATAAGTGAAAGTTGTAAGAACGTCCCGTTTGTCTGGGTCCAGCTAACACAAATATGTTTTAAGAACGTTGCGCTAACGTTCCCGTTAAATTATGAAAACAGTATTTCTGAATATTCTCTGAACATAATAAAACATCCCGTTTTTAAAATGTTTTGAAAACATGTTGTTCATGTCAAGGGAACGTTACATTGTATCAAACATTATAGAAATGTTACTTTCAAATGTTCTCTGAACGTTCCGAAGCAAGTAGCAACATTTGAAATGTTACTGTTTCAGAAAATGACAATGTTTTGAGAACATGATGAAAGACCAAGCGTTCTATTAATGTTTGTTGAGAACGTTTCCAGAACATCCCTGATAGCTGGGCTGCAGTCGCAATACAATCATTAAATGAGTCCTTTTAATTGGTTTTAATACAAATTGATATTTGAGTACATGGGAGTGTATCTCATTATGTAAATGAATTATGATGCAATATAGAATCTCTGTTGGTCTCCGCCCACTGCTGCAGTCACGTGATCATCTCAGGTGGGTTCTCACACCTGTTCTCTTCAACCTGCTATCAAAACAAGCATTCATCTCTGACTTTTGATAGCATTGGTATGACATATGTGCGAAACGACTTCAGCAAAAGTCTCCATTTGCTCTTGGTCTCACTGCTGTCAAATAAAAACAACTGAGTTCATATTAAAGAGATATCGCGTTCGATAGCATTCTCCAAACAATAACATTTATGCAAAAAGCAGCGGTCTGCTGGTGGACCAAGCGTGGCGATCGATACTGGACACAGAGATCATGTGTGAGCGCTCATGTCATCATTTACACACACGGTATAAACTAATACCACATCAAACACTGCAGCGCTGCGCCTCAGGACATCAGATCAGCGCTCACAGAAAAACACCACACAATCAATCCTACACAGATGCCATGTTCGAGAAGCATCTTTAGCGTTGCATTGAAACTCTCAGCTGATATTTGTACAGTAGTCTGGTCATTTAATGAGCTGTTTTAATTGGGATACTAATTGATCTTTAAGTACATGTGTGTATCTCGTTATGTAAATGATTTATGATTCTGAATCTCTGCTGGTCTCCGCCTGGTCTTGGAAAAACCAGGTCTGGTCTGTCTGTCTGGTCCCACAGTCTTGGAAAACCTGGATATATGAGGAAAACTCATTGTTGTGATTTGTAGACCTGGACAAGTCATGTAAATTAATACATTCACTTACTTTATTAAAACTGCATAAACTCTATGGGGATTTAAGATACTTTTTGTGGTTATGCCTAGCTCTAAATTATTTTATTGTGTAGAAATTGCAAAACATGTTGGTATTTTTTTTCGTATCTTTAAACCTGATATGATTTTTTTGATACTTAAACTTTTTTTATATAGATTTTAATTTTTTATATTTTTTAAATATTGAACTAAACTTTTTTATATATATTGAAACTTAAAAAACAAAATCAGATAAAAAAAATCTAATAAAAATAATTTGGATATGTGTTTTATCATATTTGATCCATCAGGCTCTTACGGTTCATATAGTCTGATATAGTGAGAATAGTGAGAAAACAACACAGTTGTATCCAAAAACTGAGGAAAAATATGCATTCTGGAGCAGATGATAATATTTCTATGATATTCAATTATGATGCTTGTGATTTAAATCAATTAGATATTTATAACACTACAGCAGATACTCATAAAATGATCTAAATGTCAATCATTACTCTATATCTCCAATAATATGTCTCCGTAAGATGAGATGTAAATGATCCAAACATATAATGCAATGCTGAATAGAGATGAAGAAATAAACGCTGCTCAGAAGATGTGATGAAGATCATTCCTCCGCTGAAGAACAGTGAAAGTAACAATCGCTCCTCAAAAGATCCTGATGATCAGATTTGAGACTAAAACAAGATTGATGGAGAATCAAGTAAAGCTGAACTGCTTCAGTCTGGAAATATTACTACAGTTATTCTGATGTTTACTTGATCAAAACCAGTCAAGATTTGACAGCAAAAGACACGTGAAGTGTTTCTACAATTACACTAAAAGAGCTTTTACTGGATAAAACACTAAACTCTCAATCAGAGACAGACGACTGAGTGTGAAACAGGTTTAACAGCAAAGCTGATCATGTTTATCAAATATAATACAGTATCTTCACAGGGTTAATCCTTATTCAGTAAATCACAACTGGATGTTGTTGTGGAATGGCCCTGAGTGATCAGTTAATGATCTTTTGTATGCCTGCTGTGTGTGTGTGTGTGTGTGTGTGTGTGTGTGTGTGTGTGTGTGTGTGTGTGTGTGTGTGTGTGTGTGTGTGTGTGTGTGTGTGTGTGTGTGTGTGTGTGTGTGTGTGTGTGTGTGTGTGTGTGTGTGTGTGTGTGTGTGTGTGTGTGTGTGTGTGTGTGTGTGTGTGTGAGTGTGTGTGTGTGTGTGTGTGTGTGTGTGTGTGTGTGTGTGTGTGTGTGTGTGTGTGTGTGTGTGTGTGCGTGTGATAAGGGATGTGTGTGTACCTGTCCATCTGTATTGGCAGAACACATCAAGCCAAAGCAGCATTGATTCCAGTTCATTATGTGTATAGCTAAACCAATTTAGCTGAAGAGGCTGCGCTCTCGAAGGCCGAGCAGACACTCCTCACAGACCCGAGTGCAAGCATCCTGATCCCTGATTACAGCACCTGACCTCCACGCTCCCTCAGAAGGGAACACGGCGTCTAGCTGCGAGTGAGATCTGGGCATGTTTCCACTGCGAGGTCTGAAGTTGGGAACGCATTATAACAGCTGCTGTGGCTCATTACATATGCGCTGATTAGTTGCATTATAAGTTCATAACATGTAAACACGTGTTTGGTACAGAACAAGGTGACGTTTTTGTATTAGGAGCGTGTTAGCGTGCTCTCTGTCTAGTGCACTTCAAATAAACAGTGCCTGAAGGTTCAGCAGTAGTGTCTGTTGACTCTAGGGACTCGCAGGAGGAAGTTTCTCCATCGCTGCATCATTTGCTTGGGTTTTCTGTACATGTCAACCGCTACGGTGAGCTTGGAGGACAGAAACACTGAAACGGCTTCCACACACACACACACACACACACACACACCTCAGTTCAAATAACCTTTAACAGACCACCGGGGAAAGTTGTCACAATTATCAGTAACTCTGAGATTTGAGTCATTCAGTAAATGCTTGTTTTGTTTATTTCAAATCTTTTTCTTTTTTTTCTCAAATCTAGTTCCAAATGTTATGTAATGATTTCTCAAATCACTGACAATGTGGCAACTTACCCCATATAGTGTGACAACATGCCCCGCTGTTAAATAAACTCCTTATTTCCCGTCAATGTTAGTGTAAACGTTCAATAACATTTGCCGTCAAAACTTTTAAGGTTTATATCTATACAGAAAATAATCCTATAGAGAAATTACAGTGTGACAACATGCCCCGCTATAGAATTCAACATGTGTTCAATATACTACATTCTTTATTCCTGTCCAATATCATTAGAAATCAGTCCAGATTTTTAATGTTTCATAATGGGTTATGTCTATACAAAAGTATATGATCATGCACAGAAAATATAGTGGAGTAAACAGTGTGACAACATGCCCCAGTCCCAGTCTGCCCTACTGAGCTGCAATGAGTGTGAATATGTGTTTTTTTTCTCTGGCCTTGATATTATTATACGAGAAACCCAGAAGCAGGTAAACTGAGAACTGGGAGTTTTTAATAAAAATACTTGTAATCCTCTCCTATGATAATGACTTTTAATATTTGTTTTTCAGAAAGACACAAAGAGGTTTTGCTTGCGTTGGTTTTATTGTGACAGTGTGTGTTCACTAAGCAGGTCCAGAATGAGCAGGTTTATTTTGTTAATCCAACAAACAATTCCCGTCTCATATTGTTCTCGTTGGGTACTCTGTGGCAAACGCAGTTTATTTTGATTTGGCCCAATATTGCGTATTTATGGATTTACTGCGTGGAAACTCACAGGCATGGAAAACACAATTAGAGGAATATTTGTGCTCAAATATTGGGCTTGTATTGGCTCTCATTCCAGTAAAGTAATTATTGAATTTGTGGGGATCAAACAGGGCAGCGCGGGCAGGTAAATACTGTCGGCCAGCGGCGGAGAATGAGAGCAAATCAAAGCCTTTATGAGTCTGTTTCTGAGTTTATCATGAGACGACAAACATATGAAAGAGAATAAAAGAGAGCAAATGCAGGCTGTGCTAATGATAGGAAAGGTGCATACACACATACAGTACATATATGATGACCTGACCTCTCAGACAAGCGGCTCTTAGAGACTGATTCTCCATCGCTTCAATACTGTGAGAATCATCTGACATCACGTCATCAGCACCTGCTCAATAAATCAAGAATACTTCTATTCATCAGGGATGCATTCAATTGATCAAAAGGGACAATGAAGACAGTTATAATGTTATAAAATATTTATATTTCAAATAAATGTTGTTCTTTTGAACTTTCTGTTCATCTGTGAATTAGAAATGTCTCTTGAGCAGCATATTATTATGATTTATGAAGATCATGTGACACAGAATTTTTTTTTGTAAAAAAATATTTGTTCAAAAAATTGTTTCAACATAAAAAATGTAGTACCTCACAGACTTAATTTTGTATTATTAATTTATGTATTTATTATTATTTCAAGGCAGCAAAATGAATTATTATATTTTTTTTTACATTGAAGACTGTAATGATGTAATGAAAATACAGAATAGTATATATTCACATAGAAAACAGCTATTTAAAATAGTACAAATATTTCACTTTTTTTTACTGTATTTGTTTATGAAATAAATGCATTCTAGGGGAGACGTCTACAAAAAAACATTAAAAAAACATTAAAAATCATTGTGACCCCAAAGTATTGATTTATTATTTTAAGTTACAGCAGATTCAAGCTCTCCATTTTATCACTATGTTCCCTGGAAATCAAACGGGGAAACAACAGAAGGTCATTTTTAATAAATTATAAACAATGAAAAGACAATTAATATAAAATTCATATTCTTCCCCATTTTAATGTTGCATATCACAGTCAATAATAATTGTGTGTCTTGTAAATAAAGCATGACTGACTGTGATGTGAAGTCTCGTGTGTTTCTGTAGAATGGACACAGAATAAGAAGGATCTGAAGCACTGAACACTTCTAACATAGACGACTGCTGCACCCTACAGTTAGACGACAGATCACCACCAAACTCACACACACTTCAGCGCAGAGCAAGCACAGAACAAGCATGAACCAACCCATCATTGAGGAAATCTCAGTTACACTACAGCGAATGACATTAAAGAATAAACACCAATCATTTCCAGTCCATTATACAGGGATTGTTCATGCACAAAAACAGTCATGGAAACATTAGACATTTCAAATAATGTTTTCCAGGACTGGACATTTTTATATTTTTTTATAGCTTTTATATCATAAATATATTTTTTAGTCATGCTCTGCTTCAAAATGTCTCTATTGAGTAAAACTTGCCACAGTGTGTGAGGACCATATGTCCCCACAAGGATAGTAAAGCTTGAGATGTTTGGCTTTGTGAGGACATTTGGCCGGTCCTCACGAGGGAAATAAAATATGAAAAATACAAAATTAAGTATTTCTTGAAATGTAAAAATGCAAAATGTCTCCTGTGAGGGCTAAGTTTAGGGGTAGGGTTGGTGCAGGGCAATATCAAATATTGTTAGGTCAGTATAAAAACAATAGAAGTATATGAAAGTCCTCACAATTATAGCAAAACCAACGTGTGTGTGTGTGGGTGGGGGATTGCAATATCATGTTTTGGTCCACATGAGGAAGAAAGCTTATAAATCATACAGAATTACGTTTTGTTTTAATCTAAACATGCACAGAGTTTCCTCTAAGGGGCAGGTTTAAGTGTACGGCGATAGAAAATACAGTCTGTACCATATAAAACCATTACGCTTCATTGAATTTTTAAGGTAAGTGGTTGCAATCAATTTATTTTGGCAACTTTTAAATTAACACATTTAGTTGACTAACTTTCAATTCAATTTGTTTATTTAAATGTAGCTCAAATAAATTTACCTCAAAATAAAATTCTAAATTTAAAAGAGTAAGTATTTGTCAGTGTATGCAATGTCATCATAAAACATGGAAACCCAGCATGTGTGTTTTGGTTTGTCAGTGAATTGTTTTCAGTCGGTTCACAGTCACACATTGTACAAAATCATCTGTCCAAACACGTGAGAAGCCTGTGTTGGTCAGACATAGTCAGATGAAGTGAATGTGGTTTGATGGACTCTGACCCTGACATATGGACATCCGGACACCTCACGGCTGAAGAACCCCCCACAAGATCCCGAAAAACAGCGAGTGAGCAAGTGCTGCTGATGCCAAAAGACTCGTACTCTCTAATGAACACTTGGGTTTGTTCTGCAGTATAGTTTCATCTCTATTCATAACGAGGGGTTAATCTGGGATTTCAGAGCTGAAACCTTATGCGGTGACGTGTGTTGTGTTGATCTGATCTGTATTCACATTACCTGCTTAAACTGAACATACATGTGCAGTATTGTGATCATCTTTATAAGCAAGTGTCCATCAAGAGCACCCAACACTCCCCGGGCTGTCATTGGTCAGTCAAACAGTTAGTCCCGCCCCTAACTCACGTGATTGGTTGAGTCAGAAGCTGACATGTCGGGAAAAGAGTCACAGTTTATAGAGACTGTATTCTAGACACTTTAAAACATTTATGAATATGCTGTGACTGAAAGGATGAGATTTTAAATACCAAAATACTATTTGATAAAATCATTTGATTGGACAAGCCGGTTGAAGTCATTATAATGCTGATGACACACTGATGCTGCGTTGCATGGCAACCGCAAACTGCTACAGTTACACATGTGAATTATATTGCTTGGAATTATGATTACTATTAATAATAAATGCTACTTATTAAAGCATTGGTGCTCATTTTAAATAAGAGACCGTGTAAAAATATTTCTCAGTTGTAAATGAAAAAGTTTATTGCCGTACATTTTACAATAAAATACAATTTCAGTCTTTCTGCTTTAGAATTGCATGTTTGATGCACTGTTACTTGCTAATTCTTTGTAACTGTTTGTGATAATTTCTATCAATGCATGTGTGAAAATGCTATCTATACCATTGTTTTCAGCATACTGTAATAATTTCATTAAAGCATCTGTTAATGAAAACTGAAGATCCGGTCATTATTTCTGAAGCCTCGTTCGCTCATAATCTCCACACGGCTCTTTTGCTCTTTCAGGACAAGTTTCTACCAAATAAAAACTGTCCACAGTTAAACACGGCAGCATTAGTGATGACATGATGTTGGGTAAATAGCTTCAGGTGAATTTTGAATTAAAATAAGATGAACTGATGATGTTCTTCTGCAGTCTGCTGATTTCTATCCTCACACACCACATGAATGAGATCTGTTGCGTGAGTTGTGTGCTTTTGTTTGGTTGTGTAAGTGTGTGTAGAAGGTGAGCGATCAGTGTGTGTGTGTGTGTGTGTGTGTGTGTGTGTGTGTGTGTGTGTGTGTGTGTGAAGTCACAGAGCTCATGGTGTGGACAGAAGCACAGATTGCAGTGTTGACAGTGAATCTGGGCTTTTCTCTGAGAACCGTGGCACCTTCTCTCTCGCGATTTTGGCATAACTTTCTGCAATCTGTGACGTGATCAGGCACACACACACACACACACACACACACACACACACACGGACAATAGAAACAGAGAGACACAGCCATGCGTACTGTCTATCCGTCCGTCCGTCTCATGTAATGTTTGTTCTGAGCTGATCGCTGAATACTCTTTCCATGAATTATTGCTACAAACACATAAATAATCTCTTCTATTTCCTCAGTTTTACACAAACTGTGGTGTTGACTGCATTCATGATCAAGCAGTTATTCTGTGATGTGTGTGTGACGGCAGAGACTGGAACTCAACTCAAACAAATCCAGGAACAACTTAATATTAGACATGATTTTACACACCAGTTTTTTATATATATATATATATATTATATAAAATTCAGCTGATGAGCAACACATGACTCTTTGATTCAAAATTAATATATTTGGTAATTTTTTTTATATAACTGGAAACAAACTAATGCTTTAATTATATTATTATAATATCGTATCATTGTAATGATGGCTTCTGTCAATTTACTAGATACAAATTATACATGGTTATTTACTATAATATTTTCTTTTCACACTAAATTTCTAAGGTGAATGTTATATTACTGTAACAGTAATATAAATACAGCACATCAACTGTTTACCAGAGTCATTATTTAAAAAATGAACATAATATTTTTCATACTCTAGGCCTATATATAAAGGAAGATTATCAATAAATACATACAAAGTTGCTTGTAAACAACAAATCACACAAATCAACTATTTTCTGTATTCTATAAACTGCAAATATATTTTAAAATGTCCCAAATTATGACTGTAAAAAAATGACTGGTTCATATCATTTTGAATTATTGAGGTTGATGTTCAGTGTTTTATGAAACTTCTCCTTTCACTGACCAATAAAAAATATATATATAATATTCCATAACAAAGGTTTTCCAAACACTCATTTTCGTACAAAATCCTAAAGTGCCGACCTGCCAAAGCCCTGTGCTATTCCTCTACTAACTTTATTTAAAGTTTTGCAGATGTAAAGTTCTGAAGATGATGTGTTTGGACTTTCTCAAGTTCCTTAAGTGAAATCTGCGAGGACGACTCTTCTCTTATCTGCCTTCTTTTCAGCCTCATCATCAGACGTATCAAAGTCAGATTCTCACTCCAGAATAATCAGCTTCCATCAGATACAGGGCTGCTGGCTGCGGCTGAAAGCGTACGGAGCCCTGTGCAGCTTTAACATCCTAATCAGGCGTCCTCACTGAGACTATTGTCTGCAGCGCGGCAAAAAAACACTTTATGGGAAATGAATGCAAATGCTGCACGATGCCAGAAACATTTCACACAAATGGAGAAGTGCTTCATTGCTGTTGACAGAGGTCCAAAAACAGGCACTCTGTGTGTGAGTGAGTGAGAGAGAGTGTGTGTGAGAGAGAGAGAGAGAGAGAGAGAGAGAGAGTGTGTGTGTGTGTGTGTTTGTGCACAAAATACAACAGTGAAAGCAAGCAGGAAAAGATGTAGGACTGATGCTTGAGGAAAGCGTCTCGTCTTCAAAATGAAAACGTTCAGCGAGACCACCAGTCATTTCTGGCAGTTTTTTTCATATCTGTGTATAAAAATCTGCTGCTTTTGATACTTCCAGTCATTTTACAGCCGACGTGATTCAGATGTAAGTAAAGCATTTTTTCCGAGCAGGTATTTTGGAGAGTGTGTGTGTGTGTGTGTGCGTGTGTGTGTGTGTGTGTGTGTGTGTGTGTGTGTGTGTGTGTCAGGTTTTGAGTGTGGTTAACCAGGAAGGTCAGATCTTCAAAGTGAACAATTGGCTGCAGAACCTGTGCTGTTATGAAGCTCTAGAGAGTCTGATGTTTGTGTGAATGGTGTAAGAAGCGTTTCTGTAAACTCAAACCTGCTTCACAGTCCAGAACTCACTGCAGAAACTCAAACATTTAACGACTGTGATCCTCAGTACTCACAGCTCTGACACTGTTTTCCCTTAATTTCCTCCAGAGGGATTATGAATAATGTGTATAAAGAGCTCCATGAACCAAATCAACATCACAAACACAAGCAAAAATAAAATGCTTGCAAAGATACGAGATACAAAACTTTTTCCCTGGAATTCTGAGTTTATATTTTTGTTTTTATTTTTATTTTGGTCACACAATTCCAACTTTTCTTCTAAAAAATTAGAGTTATATTGAAATTCTGACTTTTTTTTACTCAGATTTGTTAGATTAAGTTCACAACACGGGTTCAGGAGGATCCTAATCATCCAGTCCTGCCAATCATCATTACGACCGTATAAAAGCAACAGTAATTGTTCCGTCTAAGCGACTATTATTCCGGCATAGTGGCCCCACCTAGAGTTCTGCACGGGCTCAAAACTGAAGCCCGAACCCGGTCCGTACCCGAGATCGTCTGACCCGACCCGACCTGACCCGAGCGGCACAGTTAAATTTAGAGCCCGAACCCGACCCGAAATCCCCCCCCCCAACGAATAACAAAAAAAAAGGAAGAAGGTTGCATTTCACGATTGCATGCAAAAGCGGATTAATCAAGGCTCTGCCATTTCACAAACATTTACCAGTTAGGAAAGTTTGTGAACATCAGGTAGCGGTCACATACATTCTGCCGAGTTTATGAATTTTGTATGGACAAGATGATGACCGTGCAAATTATGGTCATTTTTTGTCAGTTAAGGCTCGTTAGCATTCTGTCTACTTTAAATCAGACATAAGCTCTTAAATAAGATTGTATTTATTTGAATGAATTAATCATTTATTTGAGAGAGAGAGAGAGAGAGAGAGAGAGAGAGCGGCGGCGACGAGAGAGAGAGAGAGAGGAAAGTTGCGCGTGCATGTGAACCTCGTCTGCGCGTCTCTCTCTACAAGCAATGAGGCTTAGTTACTTCAAAAACAGCGATTTTGCCTCCTCATTGCAGATAAATATAATGTTGTGACTTGCGAGTCAGTAGCCTGTCGAGCTATTTTACTAATAAAAGTTCCCGTGCTGTTTGTGCGATCTCTGATATGTGTGCGTCTGAAAGCAGCGAAGCCTCTGCATATAGTTTTGGTTTAGCTACAAACCCGAACCCGACCCAAGCCGAAGCTATCCATTAAACATTAACCCGAAACCCGACCGAAACCCCAAAGTATTTTTGGGACCAGTTCGGGTCGAAGACCTCTAGCCCCACCCTATTCCGTGAAACATGTTTCACCCTGACGAGCTTCATCTGTTCACCTCCGACGAGGAACTTTCCCATCCTATGGATTCTCCTTCCACCACCCAGTCTCCTCCAATTTCGGTTCTCGTACCGACCACACCAGCAAGGTCCTCCACTCCTACAAATTCTGCAAGACGCCGCCACACACCGCGGTCATCCCCGCCTCCTGCCAGGCCGCCACAGACCCCAGGCATCTCAACTCCAGCCCAGCTGACTCCAACAGGACCATCATCAACTCCTGACATAACAAAACAGACAGTTAACGGATTGCTACACGCTCTTGGCTCCACAAACATTCATTTTTCCTGTAGGCAAAGCAAAGTACAGTTATACGCTCTTTACACAAAGTCACTATCTGGAGATATTCCACCAACTGTACCTCCCACACGCCCACAAAAGTCCACCAGTCGACTGTCTAACAGAGCTAGGCTAGCCTCGTTCAACTCGGTGGCCGAGACAGCCTCGGACTCTTCCAGCATTTCCTGCCCGGCTGCAGCACCTGCACTTGCGCCCGCCCCCGCAACAGTAATGCCCGCCCCCCAACACAATAGCGCAGGTCTTAAGCAACGGTGTTAAGCCCTTTGCTTTCACAGGCTAACTTAGCCCATCAAACACACTTCCAAGCTCCCAACTTTGCCCTTGCCCACACCATTGTTCTTCTTGTCCAAACCTACCTTTTACTCACCCACCATTTCTCACAAAATCCTGCTCATGTCCTTCCTCATCCTACTTCTACTCCTACCCAGCGTGAGGCTGCCACCGCAACCAGGTCCCGCTCCAGTATCTTGTTTGCATCCACCCAATATTTCCTCATCTACTTCTTTCTTTCCTTCTACGAGCACTGAACCCAACATGAGCCCGCCTCCGCAAACGGTGCCTGCCTCGTCTTTTCCCCTGTCAGCCTTCCTCTCTCTAACATTACTCCAGCCCATCCTCCATCCTATACTCTCTACATGACCATTCAAATAGCAATTCCTGCTCAATCCATTGCCACGGTGTCCCTTCCTTTGTATAATTGTCTCTTCATCGTCTGCCGTAACATCTCTTGTTCTATTTGTAGATCTCTCGTCCATCATTCCCACTCTTGCCCACTAATCACCCAAAATGATCCGAATCCTCAATCTCAGTCTACCTCTGAATCTGTCAAATCTACATCATGTGTGCCACAGTCCGAGTCAGATCGCTCTGGCCCGGTAAAAGGTCGTTATCCTTCCATTCCAAATCATCAAGTTTGCAATAACTTTAACAATTTCCTTTGTTTCAGGCAACTATGTCGTTTTCTACATGTGTGTAATTTCTGTGGCAGTGCTCACGCCCGCCCCGTCTGCCCCGTGTACAAATCTTCAGCAAAAAAAACTATAAAGATCTAGAAAATACCTCTCTTCTATCATGAATGTCTCAATGTTATCTCTTGAGTTAAAAAAAATCACCCTGACAAAAATTTCACTCACTATTTGCTTTCCGGCCTAAAACAAGGTTTTGACCCAGGTCTAGAAAGCCTTCCAGATGCCACTTTAGTCTGTAATAACTTACAATCCAACATGTCAGAACCAGACATCGTAGATACCCTTCTCAAAAAAGAGGTGGATTCTAATTTTATGGTCGGTCCATTCAATTCCCCCCGTTCTATGTACATCGCATAAACCATATCGGTATAGCTACCAGAATATTCTCAGGAAAAAAGTGCATCATTATCGATCTCTCCTCATGAGTGCTCCATCCCCAGCATAAACTGTCTAATCCCCCTCTCAGAATTATCTTTATGCTATCACGATGTTGACCAAGCAATTCAACCAATCAAATCCGCCGGCCGCGGATCATGGTTAGCAAAAAACGACATCACGTCAGCTTTCAAAGTCATGCCATTATACCCCAATTTCTGGCATCTCTTTGGAGAATACTGGCGTGACAAATACTATTTTACAAAACTATTTTCGAAGCCCTGTGCTGGATCCTTGCTAACAACCACAGCATCCACTACCTAATTCATCTGCTAGATGATTTCCTCATTGTATCACCGAGACATTCTCCTCTGACCGCCCGCCTCAGAATAGTTCGAAGAGATTTCTCAGAACTAGGCATTCCAATTGCACCCAAGAAAACTGAGGGACTCGCCACCTTCCTCGAGTTCCTCGAAATTCGCCTCAATTCAGTCAAATTCCAAGCTTTGCTTCCCAAAGAGAAAATCGACAGAATTTCCAATGTTATTAATAACCATACTTTGGCCACAAGAATTTTCAAATGCGACTTTCTTTCCCTGCTAGGCCACCTAAATTTCGCTATGAGAATCGTGCCCCAAGGCCGCCCTTTTATCTCCCACATTCTCTCTAGCATCCTCTGTCCCCGGCTTAAACAATTTAGTCACCCTGAATTAATCGTGTAGAGCAGATCTCAATCTCTGGCTTCTGTTCCTTAATCAATGGAATGGCCCGGGTTGTACCACTTTTGCCTTCAGAACTGCCTTAATTCTTCATGGCATAGATTCAACAAGGTTTTGGGAACATTCCTCTGCGAATTTTAGCCTCCGTGTCCTCGATTCTTAGCTGACAGGAGCGACACCGGTGTGGTCTTCTGCTGCTGGAGCCCATCTGCTTCAGGGTTTGATGTGTTGTGCGTTCAGAGTTGGTATTCTGCATACCTTGGTTGTAACGAGTGGTTATTTGAGTTACCGTTGCCTTTCTATCATCTCTAACCAGTCTACCCACTCTCCTCTGACCTCTGACATCAACAAGGCATTTTCGCCCACACAACTGCCGCTCATTTAATATTTTCTCTTTTTTTGGACCATTCTCTGTAAACCCTAGAGATGGTTGTGCTTGAAAATCCCAGTAGAGCAGCAGTTTTTGAAATACTCAGACCAGCCCGTCTGGCAGAAACAACCATTCCACGTTCAAAGTCACTTAAATCCCTTTTGTTCCCCCATTCTGATGCTCGGTTTGAACTTCAGCAAGTTGTCTTCACCACATCTAGATGCCTAAATGCAATGAGCTGCTGCCATTTGATTGGCTGATTAGCAATGTGAATTTTACCAAGCATTTGAACAGGTGTACCTAATAAAGTGGCAGGTGAGTGAATATTGTGAATGTTTATTTCACAATTCTAACTTTTTTGCAATTGCGTGTTTACATCTCACATTTCTTCTCATATTTCTTTGCACAGAATTGCAAGTTTATATCTTGCAATTCTGTGCAATCGCTCCAAACGATACCATTTTAAGGTACATGCCCCCCAAAAAAACATAATCAACAACAACAAAAAAAACATGGTATTAACTTGGTACCTTGTCCAAATAACCATGATAATAGCATGGCACTTTTTAGCACTGATTTCAGGAAGATATACATAAAAGTATAGATAAATATGTCATAAGATAAATATGAGACGCATTGCATTGCCACACTGACGGGTTCTGCTGCACTGTTGCATGTCTAACCCGTCTGCTGCTCCACACATCCAGAGATGATTTCATATTCGAGAGATGCGAAAGCATCTGCTGCTCCCAGAACAGCGGCGAAACTCGATTTGCTGCCCACCTGGATGCACAGGATGCACGTGACGCACAGGTGTCACCTCTGATCCAGCAGCTCGAGCAGCGCGCATGCATGTGTGTGTGAAATGAGCGCATGAGAACGCGAGAGGCTGGTTTTTGGATCTGTTAACACCTGTCGTGCTAAAATTTGCGGTGCTGGGATTGTAAATCAGCTCCGGGGAGATGTGCTTGCCAAAGAGAGAGAGAGACTCTGTCCAGCAGACCTCTGGGCTTCTGGCGCTGAGTCCAGGTCAGATGTAGAGCATCTTCCTGAATCTGCTGTTATTAGCAGTCATTAATATGCGACATAACAACAACTGGCATCAGGAACTGAAAGCGAGAAAACAGACACACACACATACACACAAACACACACACTAAAGCGGAAGTGTCTCATAAAGCTGCACGTGAACATGTACACTTCTCATGTGTGTATATCTGTGTTGCTTATATTTAGCTCACATTGAAAACAACAACAGGATAATATGAGATATTAAAATACATCTGAGTCAGATGGCATTAATGCTGCCTCTCACAATAAACAACATACTGATTATTGCATATTGGACATGAAGGATTGACTGATGGATTTAATTCAGCTTAATTAACAGCACAGCAGATATGGGTGAATCTCATCTCTAAAAATATATATTTATTTATTTATAAATAAATAAATGAATATTTAAGTTATTTTGTTGTTGTTATTTTTATTATTCTCAATGTTGATTCTCATTGCTCCCATAATCCATAATGTTATATATATATATATGCAGTATATACTGATCAAAATTATAAACGCAATACTTTTTGTTTTTGTCCCCATTTTTCTTGAGCTGAACTCAAATATCTAAGGCTTTTTCTATGTATATAAAAGGCCTTTTTCTCTCAAATATTGTTCACAAATCTGTCAAAATCTGTGTTAGTGAGTACTTCTCCTTTGCCGAGATAATCCATCCACCTCACAGGTGTGACATATCAAGATGCTGATTAGAGAGCATGATTATTGCACAGGTGTGCCTAAGGCTGGCCACAATAAAAGGTGCAGTTTTACTGTATTGGGGGGTCCGAAAACCAATCAGTATCTGCTGTGACCACCATTTGCCTCACGCAGTGCAACACATCTCCTTCGTATAGAGTTGATCTGGTTGTTGATTGTGGCCTGTGGGATGTTGGTCCACTCCTCTTCAACGGCTGTGTGAAGTTGCTGGATATTGGCAGGAACTGGAAAACGCTGTCGTATACGCCGATCCAGAGCATCCCAAACATGCTCAATGGCTGACATGTCCGGTGAGTATGCTGGCCAAGCAAGAAATGGGATGTTTTCAGCTTCCAGGAAATGTGTACAGATCCTTGCAACATGGGGCCGTGCATTATCATGCTGCTATATGAGGTGATGGTTGTGGATGAATGGCACATCAATGGGCCTCAGGATCTCGTCACGGTATATCTGTGCATTCAAAATACCATCAATAAAATGCATCTGTGTTCATTGTCCATAACATACGACTGCCCATACCAGAACCCCACCGCCACCATGGACCACTCGATCCACAACCTTGACATCAGCAAACCGCTCACCCACATGACACCATGAATGCTGTCTGCCATCTGCCTTGTACAGTGAAAACCAGGATTCATCCGTGAAGAGAACACCTCTCCAAAGTGCCAGACGCCATCGAATGTGAGCATTTGCCCACTCAAGTTGGTTCCGACGATGAACTGCAGTCAGGTCGAGACCCCGATGAGGACGACGAGCATGCAGATGAGCTTCTCTGAGACAGTTTGGTTGCAGCAGCTGTCCGGGAGATGCTGGATGTGGAGGTCCTGGGCTGGTGTACTGCCAAATTCTCTGAAACGGCTTTGAAGAAGGCTTATGGTAGAGAAATGAGCATTCAATTCAACGGCAACCGCTCGGGTGGACACTCCTGCAGTCAGCATGCCAATTGCACGCTCCCTCAAAACGTACAACATCTGTGGCATTGTGCTGTGTGATAAAACTGCACCTTTCAGAGTGGCCTTTTATTGTGGCCAGCCTAAGGCACACCTGTGCAATAATCATGCTCTAATCACCTTGATTTCCGCCAGGCAACCAACTTGATTTAATTTACACATGCGATTGTACTGCAGATAACATTCTGGTACAACCACTCTGACCATTTCTTCATTAAATTCACATTACACTTTGCTACCCGGGTGCCACCAACCCCCTTACCAGTTACTTTTAGACGAAACCTACGCTCCCTTTCTCCCTCCCATCTTTCCTCTGTAGTATCCTCCTCTCTTCCCTCACCTACCCATTTCTCATATCTGGATGTGAATGCTGCTACTGATACTTTATGCTCTACCTTAACCTCTTGTCTAGACGACATTTGTCCTCTCTCCTCCAGGCCAGCACGGACTGCCCCTTCTAACCCCTGGTTATCTGATGTTCTTTGTGAGACTTCGTGAGACCAGACTCCGAGCGGCAGAGAGAAAATGGCGAAAATCAAACGATCCGTCGGACCTGAGTATGTATCAATCGTTGCTTTCATCTTTCTCCGCTGAAGTCCACACTGCCAAATCGTCACATTTCCATAACAAGATCAACAATGCTCCAGATATGCGTAATCTCTTCAGAACATTTAATTCTCTCCTCTGTCCGCCTTCACCACCTCCCACCACTTCTATCACAGCTGATGACTTTGCAACTTTTTTTACAGAGAAAACTAGAGCAATCAGTAGTCAGTTTTCACCTCCACTCACACAGGACCTCCAACCAACTAGATCCACTGCTCAAACTCCCATCTTCTCCTTCTGTCCCCTCACTGAGGCGGAAGTATCCAAACTTCTCCTCTCCAGCCATCCTACAACATGTCCTCTAGACCCAATCCCCTCGCACCTTCTCCAAGCAATCTCTCCCACACTCTTACCAGCACTCACACACATCATCAACACATCTCTCCTCACAGGCATCTTCCCCACTGCATTCAAGCAGGCTCGGGTAACACCACTGCTCAAAAAACCTACATTAAACACTTCTCTTTAGAAAACTACAGACCTGTCTCTCTCCTTCCATTCATAGCCAAAACACTCGAACGAGTTGTCTTCAACCAGGTCTCATTGTTTCTTTCACAGAACAACAAACTAAACAGTCTAAACTAAACGCTAAACAGTCAGGTTTCAGGAGTGGCCATTCAACTGAGACTGCGCTACTCTTAGTCACTGAAGCCCTGCAAATTGCAAAAGCTGATTCCAAATCATCAGTCCTCATTCTGCTGGATCTGTCTGCCGCTTTTGACACTGTCAATCATCAGATCCTCCTGTCCACCCTCTCATCACTGGACATCACTGGAATTCCACTTTGCTAGTTTGAATCGTATCTCACTGGTCGGTCTTTCAGGGTGGTCTGGGGAGGGAAGGTATCCAAAGCACATAAATTGGTCACTGGGGTTCCCCAGGGATCGGTTCTTGGACCCCTCCTTTTCTCCACATACACTACATCACTGGCTCCCATTAACAGGCACATGGCTTCTCCTACCATTTCTACGCTGATTACACACAGCTCTAGCTCTCATTTCGACCAGATGATCCAACGGTAGCTGCACGGATCTCAGGCTGCCTGGCGGACATCTTGGCATGGATGAAAGAACATCATCTACAGTTCAACCTGACAAAGACTGAGCTTCTTGTCTTCCCTGCAACTCCAACTCTACAGCATGACTTCATGATTCAGTTAGGTTCATCAACAATTTCCCCATCAGCCTCAGTCAGAAATCTTGGTGTAATCTTTGATGACCAGCTGACCTTCAAAGAGCACATTGCAAAGACTGCTTGATCTTGCAGGTTTGCACTACACAACATCAGAAAGATCAGGCCCTTTCTGACAGAGCATGCTGCACAACTTCTTGTCCAGGCCCTGGTCATTTCTAGACTGGACAACTGCAATGCTCTTCTGGCTGGACTTCCATCAAACACAATCAAACCTCTACAAATGATTCAGAATGTGGCGGCACGACTGGTCTTCAACGAGCCCAAAAGAGCCCATGTTACACCTCTCTTTGTCTCCTTGCACTGGCTACCAGTTGCAGCTCGCATCCGGTTCAAGACACTGATGCTTGCATATAGAACAACCACAGGCTCAGCACCCACCTACTTCCACTCACTATTACGAATTTACATCCCCTCCAGAAGTCTGAGATCTGCTAGTGAGCGACGCCTCTTGGTACCATCACAGAGAGGCTCAAAATCACTCTCCAGAACATTCTCGTTCACCGTTCCTGGCTGGTGGAATGATCTTCCCACCCCCATCCGGACTGCTGTATCCTGTCAATCTTTAAGCAACAACTGAAAACTCATATCTTTCAACTCTACTTGACTTCATCATAAAAAATGAATAAAAAAATTCACTTTTTCAAAATCTTAATCTTTCTCTTTCTCTTTCTCTCCTTCCCTTGCTAGCTTGTACTTATTTGAACAATGCCTGAGACTTAGTGTTATTGGCACTTCCTCTGTCTGTTTGCCTCTTCTAGATTCATCGCTTTATGTATTCCCCAATTGTAAGTCGGTTTGGATAAAAGCATCTGCTAAATGACTAAATGTAAATGTAAATATAATCAGCATCTTGATATGCCACACCTGTGAGGTGGATGGATAATCTCGGCAAAGGAGAAGTGCTCACTAACACAGATTTAGACAGATTCTTGAACAATATTTGAGAGAAATAGGCCTTTTGTGTACGTAGAAAAAGTCTTAGATCTTTGAGTTCAGCTCAAACTAAAGTGTTGTATTTATAATTTTGTTCAGTATATATATATATATATATATACACACACACACTCACTGGTCACTTTATTAGGTACAACTTGCTAGTACTGGGTTGGACCCCCTTTTGCCTTCATAACTGCCTTAATTCTTCATGGCATAGATTTAACAAGGTGTTGGAAACATTCCTCGAGGTTTTGGTCCATATTGACATGATAGCATCACGCAGTTAATGCAGATTTGTTGGCTTCACATCCATGATGAGAATCTCTCCATTCCACCACATCCCAAAGGTGCTCTATTGGATTGAGATCTGGTGACTGTGGAGGCCATTTGAGTAAAGTGAATTGTCATGTTCAAGAAACCGGTCGTAGATGTAGAAGTAGCATCAGAAGATGGGTACACTGTAGTCATAAAGGGATGGACATGGTTAGCAACAATACTCATGTAGCGTTTAAACGATGCTAAATTGGTACTAGGTGGCCCAAAGAGTGCCAAGAAAATATCCCCCACACCATTACACCACCAACACCAGCCTGAACCGTTGAGACAAGGCAGGATGGATCCATGCCTTCATGTTCTTTACACCAAATTCTGACCCTACCATCTGAAATTCGCAGAAGAAATCAAGACTCATCAGACCAGCAAACATTTTTCCAATCTTCTATTGTCCAATTTTGGTGAGTCTGTGTGAATTGTATCCTCCGTGTGCTGTTCTTATCTGACAGGAGCGGCACCCGGTGTGGTCTTCTGCTGCTGGAGCCCATCTGCTTCAGGGTTCGACGTGTTATGTGTTCAGAGATGGTATTCTGCAGACCTTGGTTGTAACGAGTGGTTATTTGAGTTACTGTCGCCTTTCTATCATCTCTAACCTGTCTGCCCATTTTCCTCTGACCTTTGACATCAACGAGGCATTTTCATCTACACAAGTGCTGCTCACTGGATATTTTCTCTTTTTCGGACCATTCTCTGTAAACCCTAGAAATGGTTGTGCTTGAAAATCCCCACCATTCCACGTTCAAAGTCCCTTAAATCCCCTTTCTTCCCCATTCTGATGCTTGGTTTAAACTTCAGCAAGTTGTCTTCACCACATCTAGATGCCTAAATGCATTGAGCTGCTGCCATGTGATTGGCTGATTAGCCATTTGTATTACCAAGCAATTGAACAGGTGTACCTAATAAAGTGGCCGGTGAGAGTATATATATATATTTTTTCAACATAAATGAAGCAGAGAACAGACACTTGCATGATGTAAACTATTTCACTAGAATATTGGAGTGGAAATAAAGTCACAATGTAAATGTAAATGTCCATGATTGCATACATGAGATTCACTCTAATCTCTAATTGTTTTACAATATTTATTCATTTATAGAGTGAAATTGCAGATGTTTAAGCTTTATGCAGCATCTCAATTGTTTTATTTGATTACATTTTTTTGTTTGTTTCTTCTTAAGCTAAACCTCTCATGGCTTGGTTTTCTTCATTTTGGTGTTTTGGTTCAAACAGGGTCCTGCACACACACCCTGAGGACACGACTTCCAACTGCACATATTCAGACTTTACATAATTGTGCAAAAATGTGAATTAAACTAAATGAACGTCACCATCTAAACCGGTTTCATTCAAAGTAGCAGAGATATAGGAGCTCTGAGTGTGTGTGTGTTTGTTTCTGTTGGTGTATTTTGTTCACTCAACACGTTTTAATCAACTGCACAGAACAAAGACGAGAACAAAGAAAATACTAAGAATTATTTTGTAGCAAAGTGACATTTTCAGGCCAGTATGCTAATGCGGCGTCAGATGGGTGTAGGTGACTCCTGCAGTCTTAATGACGGAATACAAATGTGTTAGAGGGAGAAGAGTTTAAAAAAATGTCTCAGACTGGACGTGTAAATCCTTGCCATCTTCACCGCAGACAGAAAACTCTGAAAACTGCCATTAAATATCAAAATGTTCCTTCATGCTGCGTCTGGACCCTTTTGTGGGCACGTTTATAAATATTTCAGTATTTGGCACAGTAAAAAAATGATGAATAATATTTGTGGATGAGAATTTGCATTCAACTGTTAAATTAAAAATTAATTACTCAGATACATAAAGGAACAATATAACTTTGAAGCCTCTGAGATGGCAAAGTTAATTATTTCCAATTAGGAGCAAAATATCTTCAGAGATATTTCAGACCTTTTAATAGCACGGGATGAACCGCAGACAGAATAAAAGACTCTTTGTTGGTTTTCCAGCATGTGAAAGATAGCACTTCATATCCAGAGCGTGTGCACGACACAATTAAAATCTATAATAAAGAATATTGGAATATAGAGGGAAGTGTGCTGAACATATAAGCTCATATTTAACATAAAACACACTGGCGCTGCGTAATCAAACGGCCTCATAATGTGTTTGCCCTGACACTATCAGCCGGCTGGATTTCTGTTTATAAGCTGCTGTACTGGAGCTTTATGGGACACGCATGCGTCTCGTATGAGAGCTGATGTATCGTGAATGAAGAGGAACGTCTGACCACTGTACGGCAACTGCTGACTTTACACACTTCAGTTTATGCACCACAATCTCCATGCTAAATTTATTTGAATGCAACATATGCTGTTTGAGATGGTCAAATAAATAAATAAAGACCTGTTCCTCCATGAAGATGTATGGGTTCAGAATTCAAAACCTGAAGAGCAACTCTTGTGGACCTGGTTTGGGCTGTTGTCACAGACTCGCCCATCTGAAAACAAACATATCCAAACACCATCAGGCCATGCATGCACACGTACACAAGTAAAAACATGCATAAAACATACTGCAAGTGCATGATTGCACAAAAACACATTGCTATTGCACAAGTACACACATGCACAAAGACATATCGCACATGCACAAGTGACGTGACATACATCCAAGTATGGTGACCCATACTCGGAATGTGCGCTCTGCATTTAACCCATCCAAGTGCACACACACAGCAGTGAACACACACACAAAACGTGAACACACACCTGGAGCAGTGGGCAGCCATTTATGCTGCGGCGCCCAGGGAGCAGTTGGGGGTTTGGTACATTGCTCAAGGGCACCTCGTCGTGGTATTGAAGGTGCACAACATACATGCACAAAAACACGCTACTATTGCACAAGTACACACATGCACAAAGATATAACTCACATGCATAAGTACATACATGCACAAAAACACATTGCCATTGCACAAGTACACACATGCAAAGACATATCTCACATGCACAAGTACATTCATGCACATACTGCACATGCATGAGCACACAAGGGCACACGCACATGTACACATGCACACACAAAACACACTGCTATAGCACAAGTACATGCATGCACAAAGATATATTTCACATGCACAAGTACACATGTACAAGTAAGTACATACATGCGCAACTACACAAGTGTTTGAGTTCACAAGTAAGCAGGTGAAAATGTACACACATGCACAAACACATAGGTACAAATAAACCTCAGTAATCGAGAGAGTGCTAAAACTTTCTTCAGATATCATTAAGTGTGATTACAACAGATGTCTTATTCAAGCAGCTTGTCATAAAGTTAACTAACTTTAACTTGTTCAGCAAGATTATCTTCTGTTGAGCTGAAAGGAAAATAGTTTATGCTGACATAGCATCTTCTGTGAAATCACTGAGAATGCATGTAGATGACACACAATACAAACATTATGTTCCTAAAGTCATACTTACCTTGCTTTTACTTGTGTTTTCTTTATATTTCATATTCTTTCTTCATACCTCATCTCAAGCACTTCACTAACACCCTAGTCTACTTCATAAACGTCTACACTATCTTCAGATATAAACTTGATTAGGGGTAAGACTGTTATTCAGGGTAAAAATGGCACAACTGTGAATTTTGTTTATTTTTTCATATTTCAAAATCAAAATTGTGAGACAAAAGTATAAAAATACTACAACAGATGATAACAAATATACATTAAATGCATTCGAAAACAGCATGTTCAAAATGCATAACGGTAAAAGATTAAAATAATTGTATTTTTTATGTTCTAAGAAGTGTTTTCACTGTCTGTGAAGAGAGTGTTTCAGGCCTTATAGAGATTGAGTAGTTAGTTTATGTATAGCTTGTCCATTCAGATTCATGTCAGATGACTGGATTACTAGACACAACTATTTCTAAAAAGCAAGCAGTTGTTTTGCGTCCGTCTCTGTGTCTCTTTCATGATCTGTTTGCAGCTGACAGGTAATGTTTCATCAAACCAGCCCAGCATGTCTGTGTCACTCCAGATCTGTCCCGTCTCACCGGCACGACCAGAGTGCTTTTTGATGAAGTCCTTCATCAATTTTAATATAACATGTATGAACTTGATGCATGGCCTCCCGGCTCATTAATACTGGAAGGGATCACCTTATGAAAAATAAAACGCAGGGGTATTTTTCTGCTGCTGAAGAGCCGTGATGTATTACACATGTCTGTGAATCACAGCTCAGTGCATCATCTGGAAATATGACGGACAAACAGCCCATGAGATCTTCATGACGGCCAGCTCTACTAAATATGACAGAGATCAGGGCCGTGGCTATCATTATATCTGCTCAAATATCTAGCGAGCAGGCGTTCTGTCATCCGTCCATCATTTAGTTTACAAATACTGCTCTTTTAATGAAACAACACACTGAACTGATTCTAATTGAGACTGTGTTGCTAACGACCAATTATAGAATACACGCACACTGTAAACTGCAATATTTGATCAATGCTTTTCATGGTTATTATAGTTCACTAAGAGCACGTATACATTTGTCACACACTGGATGGAGAGGCATACGAGGATAAGTAAAATAAGCTTCTTTATTAAACAAACTGAAAGCAACTTCAACAGGTAAGTGCAATAATTCAGAATTCAATGAAGCTCAATAGACTGAGGAATAGAGAAATAGTCCTTTTCTCTCCCTTTAGGACAGTCACCGGGAGGAAGACAGTGTCACCGGGAGGAAGACAGTGTCACCTGGAGGAAGACAGTGTCACCGGGAGGAAGACAGTGTCACCGGGAGGAAGACAGTGTCACCGGGAGGAAGACAGTCTCACCGGGAGGAAGACAGAGTCACCGGGAGGAAGACAGTCTCACTGGGAGGAAGACAGAGTCACCGGGAGGAAGACAGTGTCCCCGGGAGGAAGACAGTGTCACCGGGAGGAAGACAGTCTCACCGGGAGGAAGACAGTGTCACCGGGAGGAAGACAGTGTCACCGGGAGGAAGACAGTGTCACCGGGAGGAAGACAGAGTCACCGGGAGGAAGACAGTGTCCCGGGAGGAAGACAGTGTCACCGGGAGGAAGACAGAGTCACCGGGAGGAATACAGAGTCACCGGGAGGAAGACAGTGTACACAGGAGGAAGACAGTCTCACCGGGAGGAAGACAGTGTCACCGGGAGGAAGGCAGTGTCACAGGGAGGAAGGAAGAGTCACCGGGAGGAAGACAGTGTACCTGGGAGGAAGACAGTGTACCCGGGAGGAAGACAGAGTCACCGGGAGGAAGACAGTGTCACCTGGAGGAAGACAGTGTCACCGGGAGGAAGACAGTGTCACCTGGAGGAAGACAGTGTCCCCTGGAGGAATACAGAGTCACCGGGAGGAAGAAAGTGTACCCGGGAGGAAGACAGTCTCACCGGGAGGAAGACAGAGTCACCGGGAGAAAGACAGAGTCACCGGGAGGAAGACAGTGTCACCTGGAGGAAGGCAGTGTCACCTGGAGGAAGGCAGTGTCACCTGGAGGAAGACAGTGTCACCGGGAGGAAGACAGTGTCACCGGGAGGAAGACAGTGTCACCGGGAGGAAGACAGTGTCACCGGGAGGAAGACAGTGTCCCCGGGAGGAAGACAGTGTCACCGGGAGGAAGGCAGTGTCCCCGGGAGGAAGGCAGTGTCCCCGGGAGGAAGACAGTGTCCCCTGGAGGAGGACAGTGTCACATGGAGGAAGACAGTGTCACCGGGAGGAAGACAGTGTCACCGGAGGAAGACAGTGTCACCTGGAGGAAGACAGTGTCACCTGGAGGAAGGCAGTGTCACCTGGAGGAAGGCAGTGTCACCTGGAGGAAGGCAGTGTCACCTGGAGGAAGACAGTGTCACCTGGAGGAAGACAGTGTCACCTGGAGGAAGGCAGTGTCACCTGGAGGAAGGCAGTGTCACCTGGAGGAAGGCAGTGTCACCTGGAGGAAGGCAGTGTCACCTGGAGGAAGGCAGTGTCACCTGGAGGAAGACAGTGTCACCTGGAGGAAGACAGTGTCCCCTGGAGGAAGACAGTGTCACCTGGAGGAAGGCAGTGTCACCTGGAGGAAGACAGTGTCACCTGGAGGAAGACAGTGTCACCTGGAGGAAGGCAGTGTCACCTGGAGGAAGACAGTGTCACCTGGAGGAAGACAGTGTCACCTGGAGGAAGACAGTGTCACCTGGAGGAAGACAGTGTCACCGGGAGGAAGGCAGTGTCACCTGGAGGAAGGCAGTGTCCCCTGGAGGAAGAGCTGCAGTGCAGTTCTTCGGGTGACTGTGACAACATGAAAATGATTAAAAACGAACACTTTTCCACAAATGTGTGTTTTTGTAACTTACACCGAGACCATAATTGTACCATTTTCATAAACTTGCACAATGAAACTCGTTTTAAAAACGCTGTTGTCATCATGTAAATGCATGGCCAAAACACATAAAAAGTGTTATGTGTTTTAGTTGAAAAGGGTATTGTGTTAACACCTAAAACTTTAAAAAAATATTTTCCTTTTAATAAACTTCAAATAAATATTAAAAACATTAAAAAAAAGAACAAAACAATAAACATATTTCATTTTACTTAGTTGCTAAGGTAACATGTCTAATTTTCATTTATATGTATAAATATGATGTATCATTTATATATAGTTTATATTTTTTTTATTACAAAAACTAATACTAAAATAAAAAATATATGGACACATTTAAAATAATCATAATAATAACAACAATAATAATAATAAAATATATAAAATTACAAAATCATAACAAAATTACTCAAACTTTAACTAAAATGTATATTAAACCATATAATAGTATCTTAGTGCTGCTTAAATAACATTATTTAAATTATTATAATACATATTTTTTTTACTGAGTGTATTATAAGAATGATTATTTTGGTATTTCTCTCAACTCATATGCCAAATTAGATTTTTACAGTTGAGTTATACAAAATGATATTGTATTGTATACATAATGGCTAATAACTAAATAATTATAAAATCAAAATATTTTTTCTTATGACATGAGGTCTAACTGTGCCAGATTCACCAAAACCCATTTTCACAATCAAATCAAGACCCTCCCTGTTTGTGTTTGTTCTCTCTCAGTGTCCTGTTCCACTATTGCAAATGTAATTATATAAAAAATGAGGTTTTAGAAGGTTTGCTGGACTAAGCTGGTTTGAGCTGGTCTTCCAGCATGACCGGTTAAGAGGTGCACCAAACCCTTCAAACCTGCCCAAAGCAGCGAGGCCAACCGAGACCAGCAGACCGGCTTGTGAAGGGCAGCGTTTGTCGCATTTTGTTGCATTTGCCCTGTTTCTACAAGAAAACCAAATAAACTTTTCTTCAAAACGTGTATTTTTTAAAGCATTCAGCCAGCCATTCATTTGATCTGTGAGTGTGTGTGTGTGTGTGTGTGTGTGGTGTGTGGTGGTGTGTCTGTGTCTGTGTCTGTGTGTGTGTGTGTGTGTGTGTGTGTGTGTGTGTGGTGTGTCTGTCTGTGTGTGTGTGTGTGTGTGGTGTGTGTCTGTGTCTGTGTCTGTTTCTCTGTGTGTGTGCGTGTGTGTGTGTGTCTGTGTGTGCGTGTGTGTGTGTGTGTGCGCGTGTGTGTGTCTGTGTGTGTGTGTGTGTGTGTAGTACGTGTGCGTGTGCGTCTGTGTCTGTGTGTGCGTGCGTGCATGTGTGTGTGTGTGTGTGTGTGTGTGGTGTGGTGTGATGTGTGTGAGAGTGTGTGTGCGTGGTGCGTGTGTATGTGTGTGGGAGTGTGTGTGCGTGTCTGGTCCAGCACTCAGCTTTGACTCTGCGGCTCTGAGCCGACCAGCCGTGACTGCTTTTAACCTCCTCTGCTCTCACATCCTTCTGCCGCTCCATCTCTCTGTCCCTCACAGAAGCACTTAACCAGCGACATTTCCTGGAGCTGCTTAATCCTCTTTCAAAGAACTCTAACTAAGTTCAGGAAAGTGTGAATTACTGAAACAGCCCATTTTCAGGGACACTCTGGGGAAGGTTTGGATTCATTAGAAACAGAGAGTCAGAATTGGCACGTTAATTCTATAGATGCGTGTAAGAGGGGCAGACGACTCCACCGCGCCAGTAATGAATGTATGTGCTATTAGAGGCTACAGTAGATGACTAACGCTCGTTCTTCAAACTTTCTGCCAGGCATCGAACAGAAATGAGAAACACATTATCATTCCATTAATTGATTTATGCTCTTTTAAAATGGAGGTCTCATAGAGATGCAGGAATTAGAGGCACTCTTGGGCCAATTAGAGCAGCAGCGGTTTCTTCCCACAGCTCTTCTGTGCATCTCAATCATGGCCAATGCCCACAGGTGAAATGCCAAATCTGAAACACTCAGAGCGGCTCCTGCATCCTAAAACTGTGCATCGCTCGCTGTCTATTCATCCATGTTTCTCTCTATCCATCTGTCTATCCCATCTCTCTCTCTCTCTCTCTCTCTCTCTCTCTCGCCGAGTGTTCAGAGAGTCTGGACAGATGGACAGCAGGTCTGGACACCTGTCGTTTGTTTCTGTGTCTGTGTGGAAGTGAGAGAAGTTTATCAGCGCTGAGATCTCTTCAAACAGTCAGACTGAACAGTCAATGAGATGCAAAATCATGCCTGAGCTTCTCTTTGAAATAATGGATTCCAATGCAAATCCAATGACCTTTAATTATTGTATAATTCTGTCAATGATCATAACCTGAAGCAACCATGACTAAATTTTACAATTAGCCTGTTTAACCTGCTGTATGAGTTTGACCTTTAGATGAGCACTGGCTGTTTCCATCAGAGCTCAGTGAAGAGGGGGTCACAGTGTTCACCATCATCCACCGAACACCAGAAAGACTCACGGAGAACGAGACTGCAGGTAGAGCAATGTTAGATCGCTGGCAATCAAGACATACAATCCTACAACTATGTACCGTAAATCCACTTAACATATGCAAAAGTTGAGAAGTATTCTAACTTAATTCACCCAAAATGATCATTATGTCATCATTTACACTCCCTTACGTTGTTTCAAGCCCATACTACTTTCTTCTGCTAGTTTAACACAAAGAAAGATATGGTTACACTTTATTCTGAGTCCACTTTAGACATTCTACTATCTAAAAGTAACTTTGCAAACACATGTCTACTTACTCTCAGCGTAGACTGTTAGGTTAGGTTTAGGGTTAGTCGAATAAGTTGAGATATACTTGCAAATATTCTCATAGTATGTTGTATGTTGTGGAGCCATCAAAATAAAGTGTTAGATGATATTAAGCAGACAGTCTATTAATAATCTAATGACAGCTAGTTGACATAGTTTCAAAGTTACTTACAGTTAGTAGAGTATCTAAAGTGGACTATCCAAAAAATATATATTTAGAGTGTTTTTTTCATAACATTAAAGTCAATGGGGTCCAAAGTTGCACAATTTTGGGTTGAACTCTCCCTTTGAAAGCACAGTGTAATTTCCGCACCACTAGCAGCATTAAACAGAATTTAAAAACACAATGAACACAATTTAAGAGAAAAGGCTTCTCAAACGACTCCCCCATCTGTTGTTTGTTTAGAAAAACACATAGTCCTGCCCAAACTCACATGATTAGGTGAGCCACAAGTGGACATGTTTGGTCGCTCAAATGAACAGATTAATGTTGTGAAAGTGTCCAGATTCTCATTAGAGGTGAGCTGAACATTATAAGATCAGCTCAAACAACACATTTCTGTATTTGTCGGTGATCAGAATCACTCTAATCAGGAGGAGCTCATTTACCGCTCAGAGGTCAAATCGTGTTTATCTCTGTCCATTTATCCCTGTACTGTATCTAAGCCACCACATTAACATCTGTCCTCTATTTACCCACCAAACCGGCTCCAATAAGCAGGTCTGTTTGCCACGGCGAGGGCCAAATCTCCCAGCTGACTGACGCCGGGCAGATTTCTGCCGTCGCTCTGATTCGCTGCTCTGCTGTAAACACGACGCTCATCAGGATACTCGGCCAATTAAGACCCTGATTTACGCTATCGACGGAGCCGAATCAACACGAACAGCCCTTCACCCACACACCTTCCCTTCTTCATCCGTCTCAAAGTTGTGATCTTCCTCACAGGGCTTTTTCTTTTTTTCTAGGTGTCTTAATTACTCTGAGGAAGTGGCGTTCTGGCTGGCGGTCAGCTGCTGCGACGGGTCCATTTGCATGTCTGTGTAGTGAGAGGTTGGCAGCGTATCCTCCCGTCCAGATTGTGGCCCCTCTCCGCGGTGAGACCGCCTTGGAGGAGACTGCGTTGTGGGATTAGGGTTTTAGCAGCGAAGGTAAGTGTGACTACAAGCTTTGGCTGTCCATCTGCTCTCCTGCGGTACCCTGGCCAGCCTGAGCCGCCTGCAGAAAGGACCTGGCCTCCGTACCGACACACACACACACACACACACACGCATGCAGCCAAGAACCCTCTGCCTGCTGCTCGCAACCAAACACTCCATATGCACTAAAGTTTTTCTCTCTTTCACCCGCCTGCCGCCACCATCCTTTCCTTTTCTCTCCTTAATAAATAAGACATGAGCGTGTCTCCAGCAATAGAGGCGACGGGTTTAATTTGTAGGGCAGCAATGTTTGCTGGAATCCTGAGGGATTTTTGCCCTTCCCATCTCAAACACACACACACACACACACACACACACACACACACACACACACACACACCTGATTCAGTTCTTCATTCGCAGTGAATTTAAATGTGTGCATTCAGTGGTGATTGCTTAAAGGGATAGCACGATTATAAGCATGAAAACCAACACTTGTTTCTTTTTTTCTTTTTCTATTTTATTCTTTCACCCTCTCTATCTTCAACTCTACCTTCTGTAGTACACAAAATGTGATGTTTAGCAGAGAGTTCATATGCATATTTTCCATATAAGGAAAGCAAACAGAGAATTGTGACTGTCCAACCCGATCTCACGGCAATTCGTACGTATTATACGAGTTGCCTTTGTACGAATAACCTTCACATAACCCCACCCCTAAACCTACCCGTCACTGGGGTTTAAAAAAAACAATGAGTGAGGTCATACAAATTTGTACAAATTAGCCACCTCGTAAAAATATACGTTATCTTTATAAATAAGTTTCATTCTCACCTGAAAAAACTCTTAAAACTACATTTTGTGACACGAAAACAGTATAATTTTTGTAATTATCTGCCATGACACAGTATTGACTGTATTGCAAACGGAGTTATACAAATGGAAAAAAATAGCTGGTGTGCTGTTATCATTAGAATATTGCACTCCTCTCAGCCAATCAGATTCAAGAGCTAGAAAGAACTGTGTGTGTGTGTGTGTGTGTGTGTGTGTGTGTGTGTGTGTGTATATATATATATATATAGAGTTTGGTTCCAAAATGCAATAAACGCCATTAAAAAAAAGAAGTTTCCACCAAAATCAGTATTGTATCTGGTTGGTATTGAAAAGTAAATATTTAATTTTATGCAAAATACGATGCAAAGTATATATGCAAAATATATATATATAGGCTAGGACAGGTCAATCATCATCCCTAGAAATTCCTATTTAGAGGATTTTTTTACTAAGCATCATCAAATTAGAAAATATTAGGCCTTGCCTTTTTCCTGTTCTTCTCATTAAGTTTCATTGTTTATCAGTATAATGTATAATGCATAAGCACAGTAATTCACCCAGAAACTGTCATCATTTACTCCTCAGTAAATACTACTGACAGAATACTACTTTTTATTTAAACAATTCCTTTAAGCTGCAGACATTTATAGAAGAAAATAATAATAATAATAATAATAGAAGGTTTGAGTCATTTCCAGGCGCCGCTCACCTTACAAACACTGTAAATATAGATGTGAGTTATTTAAGATGATACCTGCGGCCCCTGAGGGCCTCGTGTCCGTCCAGATATATGAGAGGACTAAACAACAGAACACAGAAACATAAAGCTCTTTATTAGATTGTGTGCGCTCTATTTCTCAGCATTAATTATGCATGCTGTATTTCAGTAATGTAATCCTCAGGTGAGCTGCCAGTGATAGAACGTGTAATTTTGAGGTTTAATGTAGATGTAGTCGTGCGAGGGGACGTGGGGTCTCTGTATAAATCACGCCAGTCGCGCTCGGTGACGTCGCTCGGAGGAAAACGCTTCACTTTGACCACAACGGCTGGAGTCGTGTCATCCTCCCACAGGGAAAATGATATTTCACGTTATGTAAGAAAACACGCTCATCAGCATCTTTCTCTGACTGCCACATCGCATTTTCGGCGCACAGTATTTATGTGCAAATATGCAGGAAGATGATTGTTTTTCAGCTCGGATCCATCGTGTCTGGTCAATAAATCACACGGCAATGCGATTATAAAAACTCGATTTTAGCTAAATGTTTCTATTTGCATGAGAAAGTTGATTTGGCTGGGCTTTGTGTTAGTAGAGGAAGTGAGTGTGTTTGTCTCTCGATGCAGATCTTCACGTCGCATGCAATAACGCCGTCGTTCTGAAAATGATAACGGATATGATAGCGCTTCAAATCCATCAACACTGTGACTCTTCTTGGTCAAATAATATGCTCATGCTCATGTGTATATTTATATATATTAGTCAGAGTTAATATTGTTTGGAGATGATATCAAAGGAACAGTAAAGTAATTAAGAGCATTAAGAACAACTCTTATGGATGATTCTGAGCAGCTTGGAAACCCTTCGCCCTGGGCTTCTCTCTCTCTCTCGCTCTGCATATGTCCCCCATATGTTTTCACAATATTTCCATTTCTAAATGAATGACCTCACAGGCGTGAGATGGAACAGAAGCTCTGTCTTCAGGGTGTGAACCAGTTCACCTGCTGTTTTCTGCTACAGAGAAAGACTAGCTGAAGAACTCTACTCTACACTCTTCTTTGGCATTGATGTTGCATGAGGAACCTTTAACATCCGAGGAATATTTCCATTGCATTAAAGGTTCCTAACACCGTGTCCTAACTACACGCAACGCGACAGGATTCCAGCGAAATGCAGTTTGGCTGTCCACACTACACGCGACGCTACAGAATCAATCAAATATCACAGCCAATCAGAAGAGTGTGTGGGCGGGCTCTCCCTGGAAGCCCACTGCTCTCGCAACGAAATGAGTATGTTTATTATCTAATTCATAAATAAAAACATTTTTTAACATTATTAAAAGTACATACTGAGTGACTGAGACCATCTTTGTCATGGAATATGCTTGTTGGTTCGCAGTTTTAACGTACATCTTATTTACAAGATCTGAGGTACACTATCTGTTGTTGCTTTCAGTGTGGCTATGACGGTCATGCGGAATGATATTCAAATTCATATTAGACACGTTTAAGTTTGAATAAAGGACATAATCAGTGTTGTTCCAGCCACGACGTTGTGGAAATAGAAACCGTTTCTAAATTAGAAATTTCGCGCATCGCCATCGCGGCTAGTCAGGACAGAATCTCTGATTAACATGGAAAAGATACCTTTTATCGCATGTTGCGGTGCGTGTAGTTAGGACACGGTGTTAGAGTGGAAAAAAACAGAATCTTATAAAACGGAGAGTTCCGGTCCTTAATTCTGATTGGTTGAGCCACGTTCAAAACTTGTATACATTACAAAGTAACACATACCTTTGTTTACGTCTGTGTGTTGCTTGGCAACCACTTTGTTGGAACCACAACTGTTTCTGAGAACTACATTGTTTGCTGGAAGAATACTGTTTATATTTATATCATTACACTTTATTTGCTCTGTTTTATTCTGTGAAACCTTATGTAACAGATGTGTATGCCAGTAAGGGCGGTGTGTAAACCTCACTCTCCTGACCTCAAAAAGAGGTGCTCTAGCAACTGAGAGACTGTAGCCTTTGGCCTCCTTGGTAGAGCGCACGCCTCCCGCACCGGCATCCCGGGTTCGAGACCCGTTCAGTGTGATGGTGCAGTAACCCGGGGGGGTTACATTGGTGCCGTGACCCGGATGGGAGTGAAGTTTAGGGGGGTGAGTGTAACAGATGTGTATGCCAGTAAGGACGGTGTGTAAACCTCACTCTCCTGACCTCAAAAAGAGGTGGAGGCTGTAGCCTTTGGCCTCCTTGGTAGAGCGCCCGCCTCCCGCACCGGCATCCCGGGTTCGAGATGCGCTCGGTGTGATGGTGCGGACCCGGGGGGGTTACACTTACTACATATATGGAATAACCATTTTATAAAATCGATAAACTTCGCATCGTGCCTATCAACGCCCCTTAGCTGTTATCAATTCACTGTAAACCACGGCTTCTTGGGGCTTATGTCTTTATCTGAATGATTAAAATGTTGATGTTCACACTAAGGCCCCATTTATACTAGCGCGTTTTTGTTTTAAAATGCATTTTAGAATGAAAACGATCAGCGTTTACACTGGCGTTTCAGAAACGATCGCCGTTTACACTACACAACTGAAAACACACGTCACATGACCATTGATGCAGGTACAACCATAGATATGTATAGGTAGACTCTATTATTTAGATCGCGGACGCATCGAATGGGGATTCTACCTATACATATCTATGGTACAATAACGAGCATGATGGTATTGTTTACACGGTCATTAAAGATATGCCAAGCGAATGCGAGCAGCCACGCCATCATTTTCAAAAGTCTCTGTTTTGGTCAATTTACACTAAAAGTCTCCGTGTTCGATCTTGAAAACCTAAGATAAGAACTGATCACTGAAAGGACCCCCCTCTGGAATCGTGTTTTTAAGACACTAAATACTAAAGCCTGGACTACACTATGTGATTTTTGCCCTTATTTCCCCCCAATTTTACAGTCTGAACAAGTTAAGGCTAGTTGAGGAAAGTCAGAGCCAGTCTGCAGATTACAGCTGACAGATTAAATAAAAAATCTCGTGGTCACAGACACCGATTTTTTAGCTTCAGACTTTGATTCTATCCAGTCGGAGGATATTAAACATGCTTGATTGTGTATGATTTTCAGACACATAGTGTATGATGCCCAGTTTTCCTTTGTCACCATTTATAAAGTTGGTAGGTGTATGATGTCTAGTGTTTTAAAAATCTGTTCAGATTTTAAAAGTGGTGCAGTGTATTCCAGCCTTAAGTTGTATCAGTATGTTTCTAGAAGGTTTCTTCTGTGTTGATAAGCAGCCATCACTACGTATAACAACAATACAATGGATTGTGTGGATGGCTGAGTGTAAATTCTCCATTCATGCGGCTCTTTGTGCGATTGCTGTCCACATGCTGCATTCAGATCATATAAATAAATCTGCCATTCTTCAGCAGATGGAGCTACTACAGCACGCTGACGTCACACACACACACACACACCAGCTGCTCCCGTCTCATAATAAATGTGTTTCATTTTGGCTTGTGTAATAAAATAAGCATTAGCTAAACATGGTAAAGCTGCATCGTTGATCTGAGCAATCAGGAGCCAATGTCACACTAATTCACCTCACAGATTCTCTCAGCATGAATAACTTCATTCACCTGCCGTTGTGATTTTAACACAAAAACTAACTATACTTTATACCACATAATAATTATTGTGGAATTATTGTTCCTCGTTATTAGTCCTGGCAGTGTTATTATTAACTTTAACTATAAAAAAATGCTTTGCTTATTCAGAAGTCAAAATAACAAACTATAAATATTAGATTAAAAACAAACTTTATTAAAAAAGTAATTAAAAATGTTGCCTTAGCAACCCCATAACTTAATTTAACCCCTTAACTGTCACTCGCAGTGTTGAACATAGACATTATAGAAAACTATCCAAACTTAAATATTTAAAATTCATGAACAAAAACATTTTGTAACATGATTTTGATGTACCATTTATGCATTGTCTGATTTTAAAATGGGTTTCAAAGGATGAATTTTGAGATTTTAAGTTTTCAAGTGATATATAACTTCTTATGATTTCTAAAGTATGATAGAAAAAAAGGCATCTAAGAAGATTATCTGTGACAAAGGTCAGAACGTCTGCACTCGTCATAAATTAATCTATTATTATTCCTACACATTTTTTTAACAAAAAAAGTGGTACAATATCTATTTAGGAGCCTTTAGACCTTTCCAACGATATATAGTTTGTCATGATTAGATAAGGATTTGATTGTAATGTAGTGAAGTAAACTTAAGGCCTAAGTATAGACGGTTTCAACGGCAACAACATAAACAAGCGTTACTGCGCATGCGCGGGTCGCCACAAATAAATGTATGTATGGGAAACACATCCCACAGCACAACCTGAGCCCAACTTTTACTCATCACTTTAACTGTGTTTGTAGCCGGCGCCACTAACAGCCCGATATACAAACACAGACCGGAAGATACCTTTGGTCCGGACGCATGAGCCCGATGAAACCGGCTATACTTTTTTTTTTTATATGTGTACGTTAGAGTATGCACACAGTCGTACATGCAGTCTTGGCCAAGTATACTTCATTTGACTCCTACGCGTACACAGACGTTCGACGCATGCACTTTGCACCAAATTGCAATACCTCTCCTGGCCTAGCGGGGGCCGAAGGGAGCACTTGTGAAAATTACAATGTGACGAGGTACACGGAAGACAAACTAATAGAAGCACAGCGGAAAGGCTAGCCGTGACCAAGTATTGCGTAAGCTAGCGTTTGGGAAGCCGGAGAGTGTCTAAGCTTATTCAGGAGGTGTGTGAAACCATATGTTTATGCAGTTTTTCTTCGGCTACCTTGTGAATCGATAAACCCCCATAGCAGCGTTTCCACCTTGTGGATAAACTAATAACTGCACGAGAGTTTAATGCGACCTGCGCGTATAGTACTCGCATATTGTTGAATGAAGTATACTTTGGCCTTTAAGCGTCCCACAGGGTGGACCGTGACAGTTAATGGGATAAGTACTAAAATTACTGAAAATAAATTGTTATTTTGTGGGTTTTCTTTACTTCGATTTTCCTCGTTTCTAAGTAGTTTCATATAAACGCATCTGCTAAATGACTAAATGTAAAGTAATAAAACAAAACACAAAGTAAAATGCGAAAATAAAAGCAAAATATAAATATTTTTAAACTAATAAAAATGGCAAAAGCATGTGACAAACTTAAACTAAAAATTCAAAATTAAAATAGAAACATAAAAGCGTATTCAAATTATTAACAAATACTATATTAGTGAAAGATTAGATTAGTTATATTAGTAAACAAATATAAGTGAGATTCCTTCCTTTTTTCTCCACACAGTGTTAAACACACATTTCAGTTGTCTCAGACTATAGTCATATTTTGTCGTGTGGAAATGATGCACGCTTAAAATGTGCTTGATGTGGGGACAGCTACAGTAATGAACTGTTAAATACATTGTTAACATCAGTCAAAGTCATTTGAAGAAATCTTGAACAGTGTCCAAAATAAATTTTGCAACACCTAACAATGGCAGCAATTAACACTTGAAAATGCATTTGATTTACTTAATTATATTTTTATTAAAATTACTTGGCTTTTAATTTTCCTGTGCAGGTAATTGATAAGTCTTATTGTATTTATTTTATTATTAAACCAATGTTACAGTGTCTAATACATGTACAAGCCAGCTGGCAAGCATCTATTTTGCCAGTTCGCCAAAAGCTCCTTCAGGTAACACCTGCACACTGTCACGTGCTACAGTGACTCTGCTGTAACACACACCTGACACACACTGGGCTCGTCTGCAATCCGCACAGATACGCTCCTGCTAAAGGTCAGACACGCTGCTCGGGCCGATCTGAACGTGTCGGACATAATTACCCCACCTGCTCATCTGCTGCCCGTGTCCTAAATAACAGCCCCTCCCGAGCGTCTTTAACCACTGATGGCCGTCTTCACCCGCCTCGTGCTCTCTCGCTACCTAAGCGCCGCTGCTGATCAGACGGCTGCTGCATAAATTAGTCATCAACATTAGCATCAGGCGGCGCGTGCCACCAGTGCCAACTGCTCTCCGAGCGGCCATTAAAGG
>CM050419.1:15206305-15216305 GCA_027564155.1 Gymnocypris eckloni scoliostomus
GGCTGTTTGCTGACCCGGGAAGTGCTTCATGTGAGACTGTGGCTTCAGGGTTATTGAGAAACTTCCTCGCTGTATTTTTCTTTTCTCTCTCTCCCTCTAAAGACGCAATCTTCTCTGAGAACTTCTATCAGAACGTGATGACATTCGGGTGGCTTTTCTATTGAAACTCGTGCGAGCAAACTCTTATTTTCCACTCCAGGACTCTGTTAATGGACAGACGGCAGCGGTCCATGAGCCGCCCGCGGGTGCGTCACGCAGCTAATGAAAGCGCTCGCACTGACCTCTGCTCTCGGCCCAACAACAGCATCTATTAGCGCGGCGACATTCGTCACGCAGAGGGTCCTGCACTCCGCCGGTGACCTGCGTTACGATAATCGTGTGTGTCTATTAAAATCCAATGATGGGCCAATGTCATGGGACGCTTCTCTGACACTGATATTACTCGCGACAGGTCTCGTTTTGACTCGAGGCAGGGCCGTAACCACCATAGACATTGAGGGGACAAGCCCCAATAATTAATCTGTTTTTACGAAGACAGAAAGATTTTAAAAGTTGCATGTTCAGCCTGGCCTGCTCAGTGGGCTAACAGTGCTTGTCAATGTCATAATGGGACCCTGGACCAGAAAACCAGTCATAAGTGTATATATATATATAGCTAATATAGTTATTGTTATAGTTATCTTTATATGTATATACATATGTACAGGTGCATCTCAATAAATTAAAATGTTATGGAAAAGTTGACATTTGACAAACCCACCAATTCACTCTCAACAAATTATAATATGGTGACATGCCAATCAGCTAATCAACTCAAAACACCTGCAAAAGTTTCCTGAGCCTTCAAAATGGTCTCTCAGTTTGGTTCACTAGACTACACAATCATGGGGAAGACTTCTGATCTGACAGTTGTCCAGAAGACAATCATTGACACCCTTCACAAGGAGGGTAAGACACAAACATTCATTGCCAATGAAGCTGGCTGTTCACAGAGTGCTGTATCCAAGCATGTCAACAGAAAGTTGAGTGGAAGGAAAAAGTGTGGAAGAAAAATATGCACAACCAACCGAGAGAACCGCAGCCTTGTGAGGATTGTCAAGCAAAATCTATTCAAGAATTTGGAACATCACAAGGAATGGACTGAGGCTGGGGTCAAGGCATCAAGAGCACCACACACAGACGTGTCGAGGGGTTTGGCTACAGTTATCATCAGAGGCGTCTTACCTGGGCTAAGAGAAGAAGAACTGGACTGTTGCCCAGTGGTCCAAAGTCCTCTTTTCAGATGAGAGCAAGTTTTGTATTTCATTTGGAAACCAAGGTCCTAGAGTCTGGAGGAAGGGTGGAGAAGCTCATAGTCCAAGGTGCTTGAAGTCCAGTGTTAAGTTTCCACAGTCTGTGATGATTTGGGTGCAATGTCATCTGCTGGTGTTGGTCCATTGTGTTTTTTGAAAACCAATGTCACTGCACCCGTTTACAAAGAAATTTTGAAGCACTTCATGCTTCCTTCTGCTGACCAGCGTTTTAAAGATGCTGAATTCATTTTCCAGCAGGAGTTGGCCCACACTGCCAAAAGCACCAAAAGTTAGTTGTGTGTGCGTGCGACCGACCGACCGACCGACCCTGGAGCACAAAAGCAGTCTTAAGTCGCTGGGGTATATTTGTAGCAATAGCCAAAAATACACTGTATGGGTCAAAATTATCTATTTTTATTTTATGCCAAAAATCATTAGGATATTAAGTAAAAATCATGTTTTCATGAAGATATTTAGTGAATTTCCTAACGTAAATATATCAAAACTTAATTTTTGATTAGTAATATGCATTGCTAAGTGCTTCATTTGAACAACTTTAAAGACAATTTTCTCCATATTTAGATTTTTTTGGAACCCTAATATTCTCGATTTTCAAATAGTTGTATCTCAGCCAAATATTGTCCTACCATAACAAACCATACATCAATGGAAAGCGTATTTATTCAGCTTTCGGATCAATTTAAAAAAATGACATGTACGACTGGTTTTGTGCTCCAGGGTCCCATATATAAAGTTTGTCCCCTCGTAATGCTCATGATGTTGATATAGCCTTGACTCAAGCTGGTGCAAAGCTTTCGTACAAAATGACGCGCCGCATATTGCATCGGAGAAGATCTGAGGCCATGGCGCCACCTGAGGAAAGAATACAAAGAAACCATGAGAGGAAAAAATCACAATCTGGCATCCGAGGCCCCGCCGACACATCAGCCCTAACAAGTGTTTTTATCAAACACGGTACAGGCGCCTTTGTTATTTCTCTTTCACCAGTAAATTACACTTTTAGGATTTATTAAGACACAAAACAATTTCCAAATAGTGGGTCCAAAGCCTCAGTGGAAAAGCACTCATTACTTCTTAGCCCGAGGCACTGTTTCCTCCGCTGGGTATCATTCTCTCTCTCTCTCTCTCTCTCTCTCTCTCTCTCTCTCTCTCTCTCTCTCTCTCTCTCTCTCTCTCTTCCTCCCTTTCTCTCTCTCTCTCTCTCTCTCTCTCTCTCTCTCTCTCTCTCTCTCTCTCTCTCTCTTCCTCCCTTTCTCTCTCTCTCTCTCTCTATCTCGCTCTCTCTCTCTATCTCTCTCTCTATCGCTCTCCCTCTCTCTATCTCTCTCTCTCTCTCTGTCCTCGTGTCACAGCGGTTTGTTAAAAGTGGAGATGTGTTTCTACTCTCAGCAGGTGCTTCTTAAACTCTCGTCAATAATTGAAGAGGGAGGCATGTTCGGAAAATCACAGACATCGCACATATTTCTGCTTTCATGCCTTTCTCTTTTGTTTTATTCATCCCGAATCCTTACGTACGCTTTGAGCGACCGAAGCCGCATTTGTTGTCTTGAAGTCGGACGACGCGTTTGATGTCTGAGCTGTGGTCACTATCGGGTCATGTATATTTCTGGTGTGATTTGTGCGGGTCCCCGCTGGGCCGCTGTCCGTGATGCATTAATCATGTCCGACTCCTTTCTCGTCTGCATGTGAAATGATGCGACGCGAGCCTGCCACGAGGTTAAACTCTCAAACGTGCTCTTTGATGGGCTTTAATGAGATGTCAAGGCCCAGACAGATTCCTCTGCTGTCCGGTAAAACAGGCCACGGAGCGCGACGCCGCGTCTTGTGCTTAGAAATACAGCTCGCAACGCTTCCACGCGACCACCGCATCAGAAGAGTGACGTTTATCACGTAGGATTTGTGTTAAACCATGCAAATATGCTCTCAACCTCTACTAAATCTGTCTTTCTGTCCTCAGGACTGAGGTATCAGTGCATAGATCACCTCCTTCGGGAGTTTGTGTAAAAAATATATTTGAAACAAAATATATTTACTTGATAAGCAACTTGATAAGACTTGTTTTCATAGATCTTGAAAATAAATATATTTTGTCTTTTGGTGTATTATTAAATTATTTTGAGTAAATTCATATTTGTTAGATTTTTAGATATTAAAACGGGAAAATACTTGATTTGTGGGTTACATTTTATTTGAAGGTGTTCTTGTTACAGTGTAATTATACTTTTAAGTACTGAGTAATATTCAGTTTTGGGGGTAACGCATTACAAGTAACGCGAGTTTCGTAATATTATTACTTTTTTCAAGTAACTAGTAAAGTAACGCATTACTTTTTAATTTACTAGAAAATATCTGAGTTACTTTTCTCCATTTATTGATGACAGTGCGCCGTGTGAACATGATCTTACTGTAGATCTAATCTAGACTAAATATGAATGTGTATTAATTCATCCCACTCGCAAAAAACAGATTCAGTATTCATCAAAATGAATTAAAACAGTGAAATGCAAACTCAGAATATGAAGCAAACCTCCAATAATTAAACTTGTTAAACAACACAAATATATCTAATCTCATTTTATTAACCGATGTGTTTGCTGCTGACCTTTGATGATCAGTTTAATCATATTAATAATCAAAAATGACTTTATATACACTAACAATTGTGCTTGATTGTTTTTTTATTGCTGAAGAGTGTTGAACTTCTCCTGTGTTCTTCTGTACAGACGTGATTTACTCGTCCTTCAGTCTGAGGTTTATTCATTACACTTTTTAGTGTGAAGGGCTTTTATATTTGCCATAAATATAACTTATTATATTAAAAACAAACAATCAAGCCCTGCTCATATTTAAAAAGTAACGCGAAAGTAACGCAAAAGTAATGTAACGCATTACTTTCCATAAAAAGTAACTAAGTAACGTAATTAGTTACTTTTTAGGAGTAACACAATATTGTAATGCATTACTTTTAAAAGTAACTTTCCTCAACACTGATAATATTAATTAACTACATGAACTTACTATATGATTCGAGTTTGTCTTAGGGTTATGTGCATGTCATTATGCATAATTGCTTGTTATTATAATAGTAAGTGCATATAATGTGTAACAAGGACACCTTATAATAAAGTGTAACTGATGTTTGCAGTTCTTTAATTGTTACACAATCCTACATATGCAGCCTTGTAAGTAATCAATAGCTATTTATCATCACTGATACTAAACTACATCTTATTACAATCATGTTACAGTCTGAAGGATTACAAATTTTATTTTAAATGTTTAATTTAGATACACTTCCTGACTAAAGAAAGTGTCAGGAAATACAGATGTTTGAGAGCGTTTCCTGACCATTTGAGCTCGAGACAACGGTGCCTTTTGTCTCTTATGTTAATGGTAAGATCAAGGAGTCAGATTCAACCTTTGTTAGGTTTATTGGACCACGGGAAGGTTCCTGTAATTAACTAACGCCTCCCTCAGATGTTTGCTTTGTTTGATGTTTGTCTCCACCTCTAAGAATCCCTCCTCCAAAAATACCTATAAGATACCCTGTAAAAATGACTTAAATGAGATCTTCGATGACTGCAGATAACAACACATGTCATAGAATAAAGAAATTCTGCTGACGATCCAATCCGAAGTCTCCTGGTCTTCTCTTCTGAGTTTTCTACTTTAGAAGAACAGAGTTTTCAACAGATGGTGCCGTGACCCGGATAGAGTTCCAGCTTTCTCACCTGAAAGACTTCAAGCTCAAACAAAGATCTGCATCTTTTGGAATCCAGCGAAACTTCAAACTGAACAAGGATTCCCAGACTGAAATTTTCTCTCTGGTGAGTGCTGTCTCTAATCCGAAAGAACCTAAGACCAGTACAAATTTTTGTATCCTCTGTGCCGTCAGAGAAGAGTTAACATACATCTGTAGGGTTTTGTTTAACTAAAGGTTATCCTCTGTTTTCAGACAGGGAAGAGTTTATCCTCTGTTCTTGTAGGCAGGGTAGGTTATCCTCTGTTTTCAGGCAGGGAAGGTTGGCATTACGTGCTAATTTTGGTTTATCCTCTGTTCTTTCAGGCAGGAAGGTTAGCATTACGTGCTAATTTTGGTTTATCCTCTGTTCTTTCAGGCAGGGAAGGTTAGCATTACGTGCTAATTTTTGGTTTATCCTCTGTTCTTTCAGGCAGGGAAGGTTAGCATTACGTGCTAATTTTTGGTTTATCCTCTGTTCTTTCAGGCAGGGAAGATTTAGCATTACGTGCTAATATTTGTTATCCTCTGTTTTGGCAGGAAGAATTGGTTATCCTCTGTTCATGCAGGGAAGATTAGCGTAAAGTGCTAGTGAATTGTGTTATCCTCTGCTTTGCCAGGAAGGTTAACAATAGTTGATCTGTGTTAACAAGTGTACCCTCTGTTGATCAGAGAAGTTTTAGTGTTTTGATTGTGTGATAACAAAGAAACTCACAAAATGTTTAGAAAGAATGCTAGACTGATCCCCTGAAAAAGGTGGTCTAGCGACTCCTTTGTGGTCAGATAGCGAATTCAAATCACTTTTAGGAGTGCAAATGAACATAATAGTCACTGAGAAAGTTAGACAAGAACTAACTCAGAAATATGAGATCCATCCAGACAAGACTTGGTCTGTAGATGAGTGTAAAAAGGTACTGGGAGCATGTATTCGCAAGAACAATGTGAAAGGCATTATCTGCTGCCACAGAGAATTTGGTTTAGCGCTCGCCACACAACAGTCTCAACTCAGAGCTAGAGAAACAGAACAATGAACTCCGTGCTAGAAGTATCCACTTTGACCAAGAAATTGAACCTCAAGAAAGAGGCAAAAACTGATGTGGAAGTAAGTCAGCCTGATAACATTTACCCTGATTTACAAGCGTTTTTTGAAACAGATGTAGCTCTCCAATCAGTAACTGATGTGCCTGTAAATTCCTTCAATGTGTGTGGTGCGAGGAGGAGATCTCAGGGGATTGAGGAAACTGATAGTGTTCCTCTCAATTCTTCTGTGGTGCAAATACAAACTGTTGCCAAAGCTTTAGGTCCTAAAGATATAGAGACTATCTCAAAGTTTACCAGCAGCACGCACACATTTTTCTGAATTTAGAAGAACATTGATCAGTAAAATGCGTCTTTATGACATGTCGTTGACAGAAGTCACGCAGCTGATGTCACAAATACTAACTGAATCTGAATTCAACAGTTTTGAATCTGCTGTCACTTCTGAACTGCGAAATGCCAGTAAGGGTGATTTAAGAGAAGGTATTTTGAAAATCCTAAAGAATATCTTAGGACCCAAAATAGATTGGTCTAGAATTACTACCTGTGTGCAAAGGAAAGAAGAAACTGTGAGTGAATATACTGAGAGATTTTGTCAGTCAGCTGTAATCTACAGTGGAATTGTTGATGACCCTGAAAGTGTGCTAGATGACAAGGGACCCTTGGTTCGTATCTGGTCAGATGGCCTTGTAGCCGAATACAGAAAAGCTTTACCATTCTTAGATCTAACTTGGTCTAACAGAACTCTCAGAAGTAACCTAGACAGGTTAACTACATGGGAAAGAGATGCTGATGTCAAAGCAAAAGTAAGAGTAGCAGCAGCTACGTTTAACACAACGAAACAAGACAATAGATGGTCTAAAAGAGAAAGCAAATGCAAATACTGTGAAAAATTTGGACATTGGGAGAAAGAGTGTAGGAAGAAGTTGCAAGATAGTAAAATAAATGCTATGCATAATTCTGCTCCTTCTCAGCCTGCACACAACCCTGAAGTAGTTCCGTGACCACTGAAACTATAGGACAGTTAGTTCAGGCTCTTCTAAGAGCACAACAAGACCAGGAAAAAACTAATTATTGGGGCTGTGGTAGCTACCTTTCCCTGTAATCCAACACAATGACCAAGAATTTTTGTGAAAGGTAGCATAAAAGAGAAAGAGATTGATTTTTTGCTTGATACAGGTGCAGAAATTACAGTGTCCGCACTAATGAATCAAGCAAAAGTCACTTCTGTCACCTCCTCCCGTTGGGGAAATTGGTTAGCAACTCTCACAGCCCCGAATATTGTTATACAGCGTGCACCAGTCACGAACCCATCCTCATGTATGATGTCTGCAATGACTGAATTTGTGTTAGAGGATGAAGGCGAAATGACTCATGATTGTGTTACGCTTACATATGCAGCGACAAGTGAAATAGCAGAAACTCCCATAGAGAACGCAGAATTGGAGTTGTTTGTTGATGGTTCAGCTCAAGTTATTGAAGGTAACAGACGAGCAGGATATGCAGTAACTTCCACCACTGAAGTAGTTGCTTCAGGTCGTCTTCCAGATCATTTTTCAGCTCAAGCTGCAGAACTAGTAGCCTTAACTAGAGCATGCACGCTAGCTTCAGGATCGGTTGCAAATATCTACACAGATTCCAGGTATGCTTTTGGGGTAATTCATGATTTTGGTGTCATTTGGCAAACCAGAAAATTTCTAACTTCTGCTGGATCCCCATTAAGCATGCTGGATTAGTGAAAGATTTAATGTTTGCCATGAAACTCCCAAAGAAATTAGCAGTGATCAAAGTGAAAGCACATCTCACAACTAATACTACGGAAGCTAAAGGTAATGCTCTTGCTGATGTAGCGGCTAAACAGGCTTGTTTCTATGCAACTGTACAAGTGTGTTCAGGTACAGCACAGAAGATAATTCTACCTCCTGAATCAATCGTTGATCTGTATAAAGACGTTCCTCTATATGAAGCATGGACATGGTTAGACAAAGGAGCCACTGTGGATTCATCCGCTGCTGGACCAAAGGGGAAAGTATGTTGCTCCCGAATCACTGTTGCCATATTTGGCTCAACAAATACACAGTTTGGGTCATAGTGGTCCAGCAACGATGAATCACAGGTTCTCAAATCAATGGTGGAATCCAAAATTCAGAAACGCAGCCACTGAAACAGTCAAGAGATGTGTTACATGTCAGAAAAATAATGATGTACCAGCAACCATTACACCAGCAGCACATACCCCAGCTCCACCAGGGCCATTTCGTCACCTGCAAGTTGATTACATATCGTTGCCCCTTGTAAAGGAAAAACTGACGTTTTGGTAGTAATAGACAAGTTCTCAAGATGGGTAGAAGCTTATCCAACAGGGCGCCACAGCTGCACATACTGCTAAATGTCTTGTCACTGATTTCATTCCCAGATGGGGATTACCAGATTGCATTGACTCAGATCAAGGTACCCACTTCACAGGACAGGTAGTCAAGGAAGTGTCTAGAATGTTGAAGATTAAGTGGAACCTTCACTGCCCTATAGGCCACAAGCATCAGGACAGGTTGAACGATCAAACAGAACAATCAAAACCAGGCTAAGCAAAATGCATCAGGAAGGAGTACCATGGGTTGAAGCACTGCCCGCAGTACTGTGTAGTATGAGAGCATCACCTAACAGATCAGTAGGACTGAGCCCTCATGAGATTATTACTGGACGCCCAATGCAGATGCCAGGTGTGATTGATCTTAGAAATGCTGATGTGCACATTGCTTCAGATGCCCTGATCGCTTACTGTGAAAACCTCACAAAGGCAGTGCAGAGTGCCAAGAGAGAGTTGAGTCGTGTTGGCAGACTCCACCAGAAGGTGGACACACAATCATCCCAGGTCAATGGGTCATGATAAAGACATTCAAAAACAAGCCATTAGAGCCTAAGTGGTACGGACCACATCAAGTGATGTTGATTACAGCAGCTGCAGTATTGTGTCAGGGAAGGAAAACTTGGACTCATGTGTCACATATTAAGGTTGTTCCTCCCCCTGCAGGGATAGGACAGACACAAGAACCAGTGAGGAGCCCAGGGAAGAACCGAAAGCAACAGGCTTGGGGCCAACCCTGAGGTGAAGATTTCCTCATAGGCCTTTCCTCCATTAGTCCATCCTTTCCTCACTGTTCTTTAGGTGTCGCAGGAATTGAGAAATAGGGAAAGAAGGAACAACCATAGCAGACTATATTTTGAACAGAGGATACAACTCTAATGTATGCAGACTCTACAAATACTGCTCTGTGCCGTTAGTTCTCTCTTGTTTGTGTTTCTTTCTTCCTCTGTGCAGATACCATTTGATGGCTGTCCTGAGATCCATATGCACCACCCTTCTCACCTGCGGATGAAGCCACAACCTCTAGAAAACAACCAGACCCATTGCCAACTATCACACAAGAAAGAAAGAAGAAAGAAGAAAGAAGAAAAAATACACAACAGAGACTCACATACGATCTTTCAGCAAAACTAATTGCATGTTTTGTTTCTGTGTCAACATGCAATTACATATAAGCAACACAGAACATGTACACTGTGCCTGTAACGATTACAAGTTACAAGAATTAACTTTTAAGTGTCTAAATTTGTATTTTTGTGAGAGTTATTAGAACTCTCAAAGAGGGATTGAAGGATTACAAATTTTATTTTAAATGTTTAATTTAGATACACTTCCTGACTAAAGAAAGTGTCAGGAAATACAGATGTTTGAGAGCGTTTCCTGACCATTTGAGCTCGAGACAACGGTGCCTTTTGTCTCTTATGTTAATGGTAAGATCAAGGAGTCAGATTCAACCTTTGTTAGGTTTATTGGACCACGGAAGGTTCCTGTAATTAACTAACGCCTCCCTCAGATGTTTGCTTTGTTTGATGTTTGTCTCCACCT